>CAUYRH010065843.1:0-38670 GCA_963574655.1 Perodicticus potto | reverse complement strand
TAGGACTGCCTTTGCAGTATCCTAGAGGTTCTGATAATTCGTGTCTTCATTGTCATTTTGTTCCAAAAATTTGTTAATTCCTTCTTAATCTCATCTATGACCCATCTATCATTCAGCATAAGGTTATTTAGCTTCCATGTTTTTGTATGAGTAGGCAGATTCCCGTTGTTACTGAGTTCCACTTTTATTCCATGATGGTCTGAGAAGATGCAAGGAATAATTTCTATTCTTTTAAATTTGCTGAGGTTAGACTTGTGACCTAAAATGTGGTCGATTGTGGAGTATGTTCCGTGGGCTGATGAGAAGAATGTGTATTCAGTTTTGTTGGGATGAAATGTTCTGTAGATGTCTGTTAAATTCAAATACTGAATGGTTAAGTTTAAATCTAAAATTTCTTTGCTTAGCTTCTTATTGGAGGATCTATCCAACACTGCCAAAGGAGTGTTAAAATCTCCAACTACTATGGAGCTGGAGGAAATCAAGTTGCTCATGTTGTTTATTGATTTTTACAAGTTGTATTATGGAGAAAGGAGTATGCTACTTTTAACACATTGCTGACTGGGCACGAGTTACCTGGTGACATGGATAGTTCATGTGTAAAACTGCTAGTCAACAATGTGTTAACGTAGCAGCTATTCCCTGATTTCATTTCTCCTAGGCTCAATTCCTGGTTGTCCCAAATTCAGCCTGTTTTATTCTTTTGCCCCGCCTCATCTCTCAGGTGCTTATAGTATAGAATCACTTAGGACTTCTAACATGTTAACACATTATTAACCAGTCAGCAATGTGTTAAGTAAGCAGTTTATATCTGGTGGAAGTTTGTGACTTTCAGATGCTCAGGGAACCATCCAGAAATACTTTATCTACAGAACTATATATTATTTACAAATTCTAGTATAGACAGACAAAAATCTATTCTCAGAATTTTGTCTTAGCTCTTGATTTCCATCTCTGCTAGTGAGTCACCAATACCTCTGGCTGCCCCTCTTTCAGCTTGTATGCAATTGTAAAAACTACTTTAATTCTATATTATACGTATTGTTTATTGGTACCATAAGTATTTGTTCAGATTTAACCATATGTTTACCATTTATTTATTTGTAAGTTTATTCCTTGTTAGCTCTTCCTTCTGGGGTAATCTTCTTGCAGGATACTGTTGTTCAAAAGCTCTTTCACTGAGGGTCATCTGTTGGGGTAACCACTTTTTATTTGTCTGAAAATGTCTAAATGTCTTTATTTTATGTGTTGGAGAGTTTTGTTGATTATTTGGGTCTAAGATATCCAGGTTATATTTTGCTCAGATGGTTTTGTTTCATTGTCATCTGGCTTCAAGTTCTGTGAAGGAGTGATCTGCTAATTTAATTGCTATCCCTTTTTCTCAAATTGCTTTTGCAATTTCTATTTGTCTTTGATGTTCTGTGATATCATTGTGTGTATAGGTATGGGTTTCAAAATAATTTACTTGCTTGGATAAAGTCTTTCTGAATTGAGTAATTCATGTCTCAGTTATTAATTTTGGAAAATTCTTTTTTTTTTTTTTAGACAGAATCTCACTTTGTCACCCTGTAGAGTGTAGTGGTATCACAGCTCACAGCAACCTCCAACTCTGGTGCTTTAAGTGATTCTCTTGCCTCAGCCTCCCCAGTAGCTGGGACTACAGGTATCCTCCACAACACCCAGCTATTGTTTGGTTGTAGTTGTCATTGATGTTTGGCAGGCCCAGGCTAGATTCGAACCTGCCAGCTCCGGTGTATGTGGCTGGCACCCTAGCTGCTAAGCACAGGTGCCAAGCCAGTTTTGGGAAATTCTTAGCAAATATTATCTCTGTTCCCTCTATTCTTTCTAAAAAGTTGATCAAATGTGTGTTAGACTGTCTTAGCCTATGTTCTATATCTCTTAACTTCTCTTTTTTCTCTGTTGTCCAGGTTATAATGCCATGACAGTAGCTCACTGCAACCTCAGCCTCCTAGGGTCAAGCGATCCTCCTGCCTAAGTCTCCGGAGTAGCTGGGACTATAGGTGTGAACCACCATGGCTGGCTAATTTTTCTGATTTTAGTAGAGATGGGGTCTTGCTCTTTTCCAGGCTGGTTTTGAACTCCTGAGCTCCAGAGATCCTCCCTGTTTAACCTCCCAGAGTGTTAAGTTTACAGGTGTGAGCCACTGTGCCTGGCCAACTTCTATTTTTTATGTTTCTCATCTCTTTGTTGCTCTCTGCTCCACTCTGAGTAATTTCTTCTATCTCCCAGTTCCCTAAGTCTTGATTCCACTATTCTAAATTGGTATTTTACATGTATATTGAGTTTGAAATTTTTAATTTTAGTATTTTTTATATTTTTAAATGTTGTTTCTTTTCCAAATATTCCTGGCCAGTTTTCATAGTCTTTTGCTTGTTACTCATGTTTTCAGTTTCTTTTTTATTATTTTGAATGAATTAAACATACTTTAAAGAATGTATACAATAATTTCAATGTCTGAAGTCTTTATAGAAATGATTTTGTTTGTATGGGTATTTTTCTATTTTACTGTTTTCGTGGGGTTTCTTTTAGTTCATAGTACCTAACTTCCCTACACGCTTTCTAATTTCTAAGAATGTGCCCATATTTGTTGCAGCTCTAGCTCCAGGAATACTCTGATATCTGGCTTGAGAATGTGTGTACTTTTGGGGATGATTTATGTTAGCTTTAGACAGGCATTGGAGACCAGGTCCACTTTAAATGTTGATACTCAGCCTGTACTTACTAGGACCATGCAAATAGTATAGGCTCCAAACTTGGGGAGACTTTGTATATAGTAGTTAGACAAAGTCAAAGCTGAGACAGATGCTCTTATTTTTTTTTGAGCGGAGCATTAACACTAGAAATTTATCATCTTACAGTGTTAGAGGCCAGAAGTCTAAGATCCGGGTGTCAGCAGGCTGGGTTCCTTTGCAGGCTGCGAGGGGGAACGTGTTCCAGGCTTCTCCAGCTTCCGGCAAGCTTTGGCGTTCCTTGTAGGTGCATCACTCTGATCACTGCATTTGTTTTCTCGTGGTGTTCTTCTGTGCGTGTCTGTGTCCACATTGTCCCTTCATAAGGACATCAGGCAGGTTAGATGAGGAACCTGCTGCAGTCTGACCTCCTCTTACCTAGTAACCTTCACAGTGATCCTGTGTCTGAACATGGTACACTGTCAGGTGCTGGGGGCCAGGACTACAACACAGAAGTATCTAACGGGATGCGACCTCAACCTGCAACAGACTAAACCTCTTACTTTAGGTTTTCCCCAGAAAGCAGAGCCTGAGACGAGGGTTCATGTGCAGAATTTTTATTCTAGGACCTGATCTCGGGAAACAGAAGTGAGAGACTGGGCAGAGTTCAGCCGGAAGGAGGGAAAGTCAGCCCTAGGTGTTCTCAAGCCAGATGCTTTTGGAGATGGATATTTGTCTTGCTGTCTTGAGGGCTGGAGTTTTTTTTCCTAATTCACTCTTTCTCTGAGGGTATGATACTTTTTGAGCCTCCACTTGTGTAAGATAGTCTTCAGATGGGTGCTCTGCTTGTCCAGGTCATCTGGTCCAGTGTCCCCTTGGCCATGTGGCTACTTCAGTGTCCAGTCACCGCCTCCGTCCAGCCCCTGCTTTATGCTTGTGCTCAGGATGTTCATCTTACTGTCTTGTAGGCTCATCCAGTCACTTAAAAGGATGTTTTAAAGCCTATATTATTAACTGTTCTTCAATGTTCCGAAGTGGAGGGTTTCATTCTAGTTTTCTGCATTGTCAGAAATAGAATAGAAATAATTCACTTAAAGGGAAAATAATGTGAATTCAAGGTGATCCCATTTGTGTCTTGATAGACTATTGGTGACAAGAGAAAGGAGGGTGTTGTTTGTGATGGTGGCTCAGTCAGGACCCAGCCTGGGCTACAGTGGATTCGTGGCTCAATCAGGGCCCAGTCTGGACTACGATTGTCCTGGGCCCTGGACCTCCATCAGTGCCTGGACTGTCACTTGTCCTGCTTTTCTAGTCTATGTATCTGAACGATAGGTGGAGATACATCAGCATATTACATAAGGACAGCTGTCGCAAGGATAAAGAATACAAAAGTTGGCTCGGCGCCTGTGGCTCAACGGGCTAAGGCGCCAGCCACGTACACCTGAGCTGGCGGTTCGAATCCAGCCCGGGCCTGCCAAACAACAATGACGGCTGCAACCAAAAAATGGCCGGGCGTGGTGGCGGGACCCTGTGGTCCCAGCTACTTGGGAGGCGGAGGCAGGAGACTCGCTTGAGCCCAGGAATTGGAGGTTGCTGTGAGCTGAGATGCCACGGCACCCTATCCAGGGTGACAGCTTGAGGCTCTGTCTCAAAAATAAAAGAATACAAAAGTTTGAACAGAGGATAGGATGACTTAGGCCCATGTCAAAGCTTGATATCCTCAGACATCATTTGATCATTCATTGGACAGATGTTTATTGAGCTCTTATTTTATGTCATTCACTGCTCTGGGCACAGGGCCCGTCCATAGGAAGCCTGGAGTCTAATGAGCAGACAGTTAATTTCAGTGGACATGATAAGGGAGTTGACAAGGAGAATCCTGTGGAGAGGCACTAACCCAACTCTGGAGGGTCAAGGGAAGGAGGTCTTATCAGTGCTGAAGGACCAGGAGGAGTAACCCAGGTTGAAAGTTGGGGAAGGAGGATGTGCACAGTCATCAAGGCCTGAGAGAATTTGGGTTTGGAGAACTGCAGGTAGCTCATTTGTCCAGAGCACAGTAGGGGAGGACAGAGAGTCGGGGTGGGCTGGGGCCTTTGAGTGGGAGGCCTCGGGAGTTGTGTGTGGAAGCACCCCTGGGAGACTGAGCACCTCTCTGCCTGGGTAGTGGGTGATGCCATCAGACTGGTCTTGTTCATGCTCTTAGGAGCCAGCTGCTATCATGGAAAGAAAACTCATGGGCTTTGACTTCAAGGCAGCCTTATGTTCAGATTCCAGCTCCACTGTCTGGTGGCGTTGGGATTGGTTTCTTTACCTTCTCTGAACCTCTCTATCTTCATGTGATGGATGGGGGAGAATGGACTAGACAGCCTCCCCGGCTCCTCTTTTCCAGTATTCTGCGGTTCTGTTGGGATGAGTCCATGTTGTTGGAAAATAAGAGGCAAAATTATGTAAATGCGGTATGCACAAACCCACATGGCTTAAGTACAAATGGTTCAGGTTTTCGAATATTTGCAGCTATCATCTTGATGGCAATTTCTGGCTTCCAGCTAGCTGGAGGTCGTGGACGTTCACAGCAAATGGATGTTTGTTGAACGAGTAAATTTTTACTCCCGAAACAAAACGTTAGCAGTATGTACGACTAATCCAGCTTTGATTTTTCTCGATAGATGAGCTCTCTCCGGAACAGCACAATCTTTCTCTCTCCTCCTCTGAGCTCATGCTGAAGAGAAGCACCACGCACAGTGCTGCACAAGTGGCCTTAACAGAAACTGCCCCAGGGTCCCAGCAGAGCAGCTCTCTCCTTGTCACACCCTCTCCATCTGCCACTATGTTTTTTAACCAAGGAAAACGGACCCAAAGTACAGCAGATCACAGCATCTTTGTGGCTAGTTACATGTCAGTGACGAGTAATGAGGTGGCCCTGGATGAAGATGAAATGGATAACTTCCTGCCAGAGGCTCACTGGGCCACCCTCCGGGTAGCTTCTGCAGTGCAGTATAGCAGAGTCAGCTCGCCAGGGCTGCCTGAGGGACCCTCACAACCCATGCTCACTCCGGCACCACCCGTGACCTCTTTACAAGATAAAGAAGTGACGTCAGCCTGGCAGACCCCAGTGCAGCAACCAGCAGCGCACGCTGAGCCCCGCACTCATTTCAACGCCTTTCCGTCAGCTTTTCCCACCTCCGAGGGTATAATTCCAACTTCTACCAAGAATTTGGTGCTTTATCATCCTGATATGTACAGTCAGTTATCAAGCAGGACTTTGCCAGGGATTGTGGCTTCTGTAACAAAGGATGCGGAAACCCCCGACCTTTCTAGCTCCGGGTCTTCAGTGCCTCGGCAGGTAGGCGACGGCTTTACCCACCCGCCGTTCCCCTCCTCGGGGGAGGTCTCACAGCCGCCAGAGGAGGTCTTGGCCACAAGTACAGGTCGATACCCTCCTGTGACTGCTGTGTTGAGTCAAAGCCTGGAAGAAGCCATCTCTCCAAGAGTGTCCCCTCCTGTGGCAGCGTCACACACAGCCCTTGCATTCAGCAGTCCGCGTTCTGCCTGGTTTTCAACTCCTCTTGTGTTTGTGCCCTTTTTGACCCAACCGGCTGATGTTTCATATCACCCGTTTCTTCCCAGTGACTCCAGTGAAATGTCAGAGTTGTTGGGCAGTTCCCCGGTCCCCAGTCGTGTGGACGATGCTCACATCCTGAGCCCAGTGTCTCCATTCAGGCCGTACATATGGTGCATGTCCTGCGGCGTGTTGTCACCTCGGCAAGTTCTGGCCACGAGCCTTGTGGAGAAAGACATGGGATCAGGGGATGGTGCGGAGCCCCTGTCCCTGACCGTGTTGGAGCAAAGAAGCGTGACTGCACTGAGCAGTGTCATAGAGGACTTCACCGAATTTGAGGAAGACCCTCAAGAATTCAATACGCTTTTCCCCTCCAGACCCATAGTCTCACTTTCCTCCAGAACTGTGGAAATGTCAGACGTTGGCGCCTCTGGTGAGGTGGATACGAGCAGGATTGTGACCTTGCCTGTGCACCCTTCCCACAGCCACCTCCCCGCTCCAGTGTCACCTGGTCCTACTGCTGCCCCATCCTCTGTTGCTGAAGCGATGCCATCCAGTGTGGGCCCTGCATTTCTCTCAGTCATCACCAGCATTCTCCTGGACTCATCTCTCTTTGTCACAGCAAACAAAAACACACCCTCGGTTGCCATCGGAGACCCGAGTCTTTTTCCTTCTTATAGTTTGGTTCCTCCGGTAGGGCCGTCATTTTTCTCTGACCAAGAAGCTACCACTACTTTTGAACACAGACCTGGAAGCATTTTGGATTTTGCATCTAGCTTTTCCTCAACTCCCCCACTGGGATTCAGCAGCTCCGTCCCTTCCCTGTTGGAAGCGCTTGCTTCTCCATCGCTGATGTCGGGTGACTTGTCACCCTCCCTGTCTCAGTCTTTTTCTCCCTCGGCGGAGACATTCCCATTGTTCAACTCTATGGATTTGCAGTCACCTCAGCCTTCTCTTCTTAGTTCCACAAGTCTTGAGTTTACTCAGCTCTGGCCGAGTTCAGACCTGCCTTTAAATCCTGCCACTTTTCTGTCGAGTCCTTCTGACATGTCACCACCATCATCAAGCTTTCCCTCTGGTTCTCCCAAGTTCCCTGAAGCATCAAAGGTGTCCTTGACAAATTCTGAAGCTCATTTTACCTCAGCTGTCACTGAAACTACCTCCTGTTTTGAGTTTTCACTCATTTCTTGTGAATCTGCAGTCACCACACTGGTGCCCTCCAGCTCTGAGCCTGTCCTTGACATCCTGACTGCTGGGACTCATGTCACCTTGACTGCTTTCCCTGTGACACCTGTTTTAACTGAGTCTTCCTTGTTCTCAACTCCGACGCCTTCTGATGACAGAGTCAGTGCCACAGATGGCCACTCATCTGTCTTAGCCTCTCTCTCCAGAGCCGTTCCCACCAGTACAGAGTTATTTACTGACGTGTACCTGTCATCAACATCCTCGTCTGTCTCTGAGTTGACCCCCTCACCTCTGCCGACAGAGCTGATTGTTGTGGACCCATCAATCACACTCACAGATGTACCGCAGAACACCTCTGCTGAGCCAGGCTCCTCTGACACCAGTGCTGCCACTGCTCTTCCCACTGACACCACCCTGAATGGCAACACCACGGGTCAGAGCTCCTGGGAGAGCAGTGCTGCACACCCCCTGCCCTCCCTGCATCCTGTGACCACCTTCACTTTTGAAGCAACGGTGGACACTCCAGCACTGGCCACTGCCAAGCCGCCGTATGTGTGTGATATCACAATTCCTGATGCCTATTTGATCACAACTGGTAAGTCCCTGGTTCTTCCTGGGAGGGGCTGGACTTTCTAAGGTGCTTGTGTGCAGTGCTCCTGAGACTCAGAATGTCATGGTCATGTGTAGGCGGTGGGCTTTGGTAACTCCTGGGTCGTGATCCTCCCCATTCTGCCTGCCTTCATGGGTTCTCAGACAGTTAGCTTCTGTTTCCTCAACTATTAGACAGAGGTGATGGTGGCACCTACTTCATTGGGTTATTGTTAAGATTTAAATGCATAAGTATGTGTAAAATACTTAGTTCAGTGCTTGGCACATGGGAAGCACCCACAGAATATTACATGTTAGTTAGTAGTTGTAATAAGAGCAAATAAAAGATTTTAATGAGCCCTAGAAGATTTGGGGGACTTCTTTGGCCTTGGAACTCATAACCCACTGGCTGTGTAGATGACACAATTAAAACACTTCCATGTTTCATTGAAGCAGTGAGCTGGGCAACTGTGTAAGGGTCGCCCTTGCAGTTTTTTATTGATTTGCTGTTCTTGCTTATACTTGAAAGATGGGTGCACCTTGCTCTTGTCGATTCTTGTAAATATTACTTGAGTCCTGTGGAAGAAAAAAATGAAGTGACTTAAATTTCCCCTGAATCCGGTTATAGGCTTGCTCCTCTTCCTGACTGCAGCCTGAGTTGTGTGGTCGCTGTGACCATAGCACACTGGCAGGCATCCAAGTACATGTGTCTCTGAGGAGACTTCCTTCAGGGCTGATGTCCAGCAGCTGGCCTGCTGGGCCAGCGTCTCCATGTTTTTCTTCTTAAGAAGTGACTTAGGCATACAGGGCATCTCCTGGGATGTTACTTTGGCCTGACCCCAACCTAATGCTAATGAACCCTGCTCTGGGGTTGATTTGGGTAGGGGCGGAGGACAGAGGGAAGAAGGGCAGAGAAGATGGTAGATGAGTTAGAGGAGTGGACCAGAAAGGAGTGGAGAGTATGGAAGGGAGGCGGGAAGAGAACATGCCTGTGCTAAAGGAGGTGGGCGGCAGACCCCCCTCTGAGGAGCCCCTGCTTCCCATAGCCCAAAGGGGACCACTTGCTAATTCATGTGACGAATGATTATTGAGTATTTAGCATGTGTGAGATGCTTCTAGAAGTTTTAAGGGATACTCAGATGAATAAGCCGTGGCTCCATCCTAGTAGGAGCTCAGAGCCACATTTTTCTGGTTACCACAATAAAAATGGTTAGAGTTCTCTAGGAGCGCCGGTTTGGGGTAATCAGGGACAGGGTTGGAAGAATGTGACATTGGAGATCTACGATAAAGGGAGAGTAGTGTGGGTTGTCATCTGGGAGTGGAGGGAAGTGTCCTGCAGCAGGAGGAGATACTTGGTCGGGCAGGAGATTAGATTGTGTAATAAGGGGAGCAGGTACTTAAGCTCAGAAATGAGCTTGGAGCAAAGTTATGAGCTTTAATCTCAGGATTATAGTAGTCGGGACCAAGAGAAAAAGAGTTCCACATGCACTTGATACTTTTCTCTCTTCTTACAACATTACTACAAAGTAGTTAGAAAAGGGTGAGTTAAGAGGATCTTACTTAAAAAGTTACTAAAAGCTTCCTTATCTCTAGGAGTCTATAATATTTATGACACAGTTGTAGTATTGCATCTTTTATAATTTTTCTGTTTTTGCTGATACCGCTAAGAATGTTAGGTACATAGCATGGATTTGACTTTGAAATATGGTGTATGTTTAATGACATTTGGTATCCTTTATCAGGAATCCATATGTTTTTAGTTTTTTTTTTTTTTTTTTTTTTTGAGAAAGAGCCTCAAGCTATCACCCTGGATAGAGTTCCGTGGCATTGCAGCTCACAGCAACCTCTAATTCCTGGGCTCAAGTGAGTCTCCTGCCTCTGCCTCCTAAGTAGCTGGGACTACAGGCGTCTGCCACAATGCCTGGCCATTTTTTGGTTGCAGCCGTCATTGTTGTTTGGTGGGTCGGGCTGGATTCGAACCCGCCAGCTCAGGTGTACATGGCTGGTGCCCTAGCCACTTGAGCCACAGGTGCCAAGCCAGGATCCATATGTTTTTAACAGCTTTTGGAGTAAAGTTTGCCCACTGAAAATGTATAGTTTTAGTGAATGTCCAGAGTTGTGTACAGGTGTCCATACCCTTACATTGTATTTTTTAGTGGAGATAAATGCCATGTTGTGCTTTCAGTGATACCTTTGACCCAGAGGAAAGATGGTTCATTTCCAGTCTTCCTTTAGATTTGACCTTGGTTTCTTTGTAGTAATTACCCATTAGTGAGAGTCCAGAGAGGGGGTGGAGGTCTGTAATGAAGCAGGACCACCCTGGATGCTATTGGCCCATGGTGGACCTCAGGAAGGCCCTTGGCCATGAGCAGCCTGTGACAGTTGACTGCCCTCCCCGCAAAGAGCCTTTCTGACTCTGCACCCCCTCTGGAGGTCTCCCTTGCCTCTCTCCTCTTAGCTCTGGACATTTTGGGAAACATCTACAAGATATTCCTTTGCTGAAGATTCCTTTTCCCAAAGACTCATGTCCTTGTCTCCCCACACTGCAGTTTCACATCTTACTCAGATTAGCTGTCAAGGGTGGAGGCCACAGTGATGGCCCTGGGGCCCGTGCAGAGTTGCACTGGGGAGGGGGGCTCCTGAGTGATTCCTTCAGTTGTAGGTGGCTCCTTGCAATATGAACTTCCTGTTCTCCTCATTATCATTTTCTGTCTCTGACTTCCCATTCGGCCTCTCCTCTCCCAGTTCAGCTGTTGAGACCCTCTCCCTCCTTCTCTCCTTCCTGTTCTTTCTTCTCCTTCTTCTCTCCCTTCCCCCTTCTTCACCTCCTCCTCACTTGCTTCTTTACATACGGTGTCTTACCTGCTTTCTGCCCTTTCCTTTCCCCTTCCCACTCATTTCGTCTTTCCTTTAGAGTCCACACCGTATTCTGTTCCCTGTGGAGCCTGTGTGGGCCATGCTGAGTTGGTGTGGCCCAGCAAGGTGATGGGCTGTGGATTTGTTCTAATGGGCTCATGAACTAAAGAAGCCCCCACTGCCTTTAAAAATCATTTGGATCACTGATTCACAGAAAAAACTGTCAAATATTACTTCATCATTTGTTTTTTAACAAATGAAGGATGAAGAGTGATTTTCTCTCCAGTTTTAGAATTTCAAATCAGGAAATATGAAACTGAATAATAATATCAAAGGTATTCCAATTCTACATTATGGGAAGTTTATGGATGAGGAAAGAAAACACAATAGGGAAAATAGGAAGTGTACTGAGCACCGAGAAACAGGCTTACCTACTAGAATAGATTTTTTTGTAAAATGTCTTAAATGTGAAAATCTTTGAACAGAATTAGATTTTGGTATGAGAGATATTTTATTTCCTACATAAAAATTAATAGGTGGGAATCATGAAAATCTCTCCCCTCCCTTTATTTGTGGTAAAAACTCTTCACCTTCTGCTTTGAAAATATGAGATAAGAGACCTCAGAAAAAGACATCTTCTAGTTTTGTTGAGTAACATCTTATAGCCTTTGAAAATGGTTTTTATTTGTTTTTTTTTTTTTTTTTTTTCTGAGAGCTTTTAAAGCCTCATGTTTTGCCTTCAGGGCCGTAGCCAGGAGACAGCCTGGATCTGTCCAGGTAAAAATGAGAACTACAGGCTCTTCATCCCCTGGCTGGGTCATGGTGCCTGATTCCTAATCTCACCTACCAAAGGCAAAGGGGATTGCTGTGCACAGCATCCCCGCTGTTCACCTGGTAGCGTCACAGTCTTCCCTGCTGCTCATCGGTAGGCAGTCAAAAGCAGTTAGATCCTTCAGCTCTGTCCTGTCCTGGTCCGGGCCTTATTTTACAAAGAGACTTTTGCAGCTGCTAACATACTGTGGCGGAGAGCTGGGGTCTGGAAGTGTGATGCTGTCATTGTTCACAGTGACACGAAAATACATTTGATGGTTGGCTTTCATTTGTAGTGCTGGCCAGAAGAGCCGTGCAGGAGTACATCATCACATCCATCAAAGAAGTGCTGAGGATTCACTTCAATCGTGCGGTGGAGCTGAAGGTGAGTCCCTGGGAGCATGAGTCCTGAAGGGAGCAGGGCAGACAGGACCAAGAGGTAGGTTGGAGGCAGGTGATGGTGTCTAAGGAAGGAATAATTTGCTTTCCTCTCTTCCCTCCCTAGTCCTGGTTAGTTCCTGCTCATCGCACTCTAATGTTACCGCATCAAGGGAAGGCTTTCCTAACCCCAGATGAGGTCAGGTTTAGTCCTGGGGAGATATTGGCAGTGTTGGAACAAAAGGGTGCTTAGGCCAGAGGTGGCAGGGTCTAGGGCCGTAGTGCTTTTGCTTTCCTTAATGTCCATTAAAGGACTTGGATTGAGTTTAAATAAGATTTTAGAGTGAGTACATGTGTATCTTTCTGTGTACTTAGTGAGACACAGTCCCAGATCTTTTCCTCCCTGACATGCCTAGAAAACCATGCTTTATCAGAGATGTGACCTCCAGAACCAGGGGCACGTGTGGCTATTGAGCGTGTGAAATGGGGTGCATCTGAATTTACATGTGCTGTAGGTGTAACATACACACCAGATTTCGAAAATGAAGTGAAAAATGAAATGTAAAAGATCTCATTAATTGTTTTTTTGGTATTGGCTGCACATTGAAATGATATTGGATACATTGGATTAAGTAAAATGCATTTAAAATTAGTCTCAAACTGTTCTTATGTTATTTAATGGGGACACTAGAAATTTAAAAATTACATTAAAAGACCCCTACTGTATTTATTTTGGAAAGGCTAGGCAGTGCTGTTCAGTAGCATGTGTCCCCTTTCCTATGTGGTTTAAGTACAGCAAGCACCTTGAATTCTCCATAACTCATAATTCAGTTCATGTGATTGACTGCTCTTTCTCTTGTAACTCTCTGCTATTTTGAGAAGGTTGGCAGAGAGTAAAATGAACAACGAAAATAAAGTGATCGTCTACGAAGCCCCACTCCTTTGCTGGAAACCACCAGTTTATTTTCTTACTTTATTTTATTTATTTTTCTAATACAACTTCTTTTAAGTTTGAATTGTCTTTTGTATTTTTTATTTCCCTAGGTTTATGAACTATTCACTGACTTCACTTTTCTGGTAACATCTGGGCCTTTCGTTTACACAGCCATATCAGTCATAAATGTACTCATCAACAGTAAACTTATGCGTGATCAATCTCCTTTAATCCTGTCTGTGAAACCTTCTTTCCTGGTGCCGGAGTCCAGGTTCCAAGTTCAAACAGGTGAGGCAACTGAGCATAGTTGTTTTGATTTGTAAATATGATTTAATTTTATTTTTTAAAAGTTTTAAAAAATTGAGAACCATTTTTAAAATTTATCATTTAATTAATAAACCCTTTATTATTATTATGGAGAGTCTCAAGCATACACAGAAG
Source organism: Perodicticus potto (assembly GCA_963574655.1). Classification (NCBI taxonomy): domain Eukaryota; kingdom Metazoa; phylum Chordata; class Mammalia; order Primates; family Lorisidae; genus Perodicticus; species Perodicticus potto. The sequence continues at coordinate 25,232 of CAUYRH010065843.1, read as the reverse complement.
CTCAGAGGGTCGTTTAAAGAACCCACGTGTACCAATGGTGTGGCTTTAACAATTTTCAGCTCCTGAGTAGTCTTTTCAAATCTATACCCATCTCTGCTTCCCCTCCTCTCACATTATTTTAAAGTAAATCTCAGGCATCATATCATGTCATTGATAAATATTTCAGCCCATGCTTCTAAAGATAGACTATTCAATGTATATATAAACACACACATATGTGCACACATATACATCTATCTATAATATCATCACACCCCCTAAAGTTAATGGTAAAATTCCTTAATATATGGCATTTACCTTTTTATTTGGAACATTTTCAAATATGTAAGCAAAAGTCAAGAGAAAAAACATATTAAGCCTACATATGCCCATCACTAAGCTTAAAACATCACCAACATTGTAAGTTTTTTATTTATTTATTTATTTTTTTGAGGCAGAATCTCACTCTTTTGCCCTCAGTAGAGTGCCATGGCATCATCCTAGCTCACAGCAACCTCAGACTCTTGAGCTCGAGCAATCCTCTTGCCTCAGCCTCCCGATTAGCTGGGACTACTAACAATTTTATTTTGTCTGTCTGCCATGAACTTTTTCGAAGGCATTAAAGTGTTTGAAAGCAATGCTAGATATCCTGTCACTTTGCCCCATAAATACGTAAGTGTTCATCTGTGATGAATTTGTATATATCAGAAATGTTTCAGTCAGTTGCAGCCTCTGATGCTCACATTTTATCCTGGGTATTTTAACATTTTAAAATGATTCCAGTCACCTTCGTATTGCCTGTATTCATTTGGCACAAAGCTCCTTCTACATTTCAGTGGGATAATATATACATAGAAATGGCACATCACGGGACTTAATCCCACGCTGTGGATGAATTAGTTGACTTAGATACTATTTTTTCCCCCTCTTTGTTCCTTAATACATGAGAAGTACCTTGTTCGTGGGCCTTTGATGGCTGTCCTTCTTTTCAGTACTTCAGTTTGTGCCTCCGAGTGTGGACACTGGCTTCTGCAACTTCACCCAGCGCATCGAGAAAGGCCTGATGACGGCTCTCTCCGAAGTGAGAAAGCACCACCAGGGGGCGTACAACCTCACAGTGCAGGTGAGAGCCGCGCTGAAGGCGGAATGGAATGCTTTAGCCTTTACAGGGGATAGATAGATACTTCACAGCGTTTCACTGAAGACGTGCTTTCCTCTTGCCAGTGGAGGAAATCAGGGGTCATCCCTTCCTATGGGACAGGGTCTGTGCAGCATGAATGGGCTAAGCATCTGTGGAGGTCGTAGAGCAACAATCCCCAGGGAGCTCAGATAGGCTGAGCTGAAGAGATTGCCACATGCAGGAAATTCAAGAATGTTCCAAAAAATCTAATATCCCGTGGGGGAATGCCTCCATGGACTGGCAGTCCCACATTACGGAATACCGTGGGAGGCAGTGTTTTGCTTCTGACACGGCAAAGCCACAGTCAGGACTGGCCCTATAAGTGTTGTATGGAAACTGCAGATGTTTTTACTTTTCTTTTTTCCCATCTCCATTCTTTGTGTTCTCTTTCTGAAATCGATGTAAATTTTGGCTCTTCTGGATCTACCTTTCATGTTTATTTTTTCTTTATCCTTTCCATCTCTTTTATTCTCTATTTTTACAGAATTATTCGACTTTGTTCTCCAAGACATTTAGTCTTCAGCTGTGTTATTATTCAGTCCCTTTATGCATTTTTTTTTTAGTGATCATTTTTCTTTCATTGTTCTTTGCTCCCTTTTCATTGCAGCCTGTCCTGCAGTGATGCGGAATCATCTTGAATGTCACCTTGAAACTCTCCTTAGGCGTTATTTAGAATTAAAAAAAAAAAGTATCTTCAATTTCCTAAGTTCCCTTGGTTTTCCCTGCAGTTCTTGCTCCTTTGCTTCTGTGCTGTTAGTGTCTAGAAGGGTCTGGAGATGGTTGGTTGGTTGTTAGGAATGAGGGACCGGGTTATTTGTGTGGGTAGTGCATGTGGCTTCATCTTCAGCTGTGGGGTCTGTTTCTACACCAGCCCCTCCTTTTGATGGGAGAATTCATCAAAGTGCCAGGTGCTGGGTAGACTGTGTCCGTGCAGGACTCTGGTTGTTGTCCTTGGTGTGGTACGTGGTCAGAGCCAGACACAGAACCCCTGTCCACTGTTAAGATAAGGCATCTTTTCCCTAGGGATGGGAAGCTTTAGTGTGTTCTCAGGGAGAGCTAGCTGCTTTTTTTTTTTTCTTTTTTTTTGGTTTTCTTCCCTTCTTTGTTGTGTGCACTGGAGTTACCTCAGCCTCTGTCCAGCTTCTGGCTTAGAGCCCATACCCACCATGGGTCTTAGCCCTCATGGGCAGGCAGTTCATCTTTCCTAGGGAGCAGTTCTTTGAGCTATTCTGGGTGAAGATGTAGCTGCTGCTAGCACCTCTGTGTTAGGCTGGGTGTGGCAGTTAGGAAGGAGGGGAAGACAATTGCCTCAGCTCTTTGGAACACAGACTCTTAATTAACTCTGCTGATGACCACGTGGCAGCTCACTCGCAGTCTCCTTCCTGCTGACCCCTGCTGCAGAGCCCCTGGACTCTCAGCTCTGTGGTCTGTGCCCGTGTGTGTTTTGGGTCTCTGTTATCTCTGTTCTGCTTTGTATCAGTACGATCCGGCCTTTCTCCATCTTCCTCAAGTTTGACAGAATCTCTGGTTTTCTTCCAGTCTCAGTGCTGTTGTGGATTTATTCCCATTTGTTCAGCTTATTGTTATTTCAGTAGGATTTGGGGTGAGAGGGAGAGAGGGAGGGCTATAAATACACGTGTTTAGTTCCTCCCTTAATGTAAGAAACATTTTCAATAAACCGAGCATGGAAAGTCTTATGAAAGGAAACCAGGTTAGAAAGCGGGCTACTCTTCCTTTAAAAACTTTATCTCCTTTTAAAAAACGTGAGCGAGAAATCCTCATCAGGTTTCCCTTGGAATGTTTTAATTTATTGTCGAAGCTTATTCTGACTTCACCCTTTCAGATCTTGAATATCACCATGAGTTCCTCGAGGGTGGCTCCTCGGCGGGGCCCCGTGAATATCATCTTTGCTGTTAAGACCACACAAGGATTTTTGAATGGGTCGGAGGTGAGCGAACTGCTCAGGAACTTGAGTGTGGTGGAGTTCAGTTTCTACCTGGGATACCCGGTGCTGCAGATTGCCGAGCGTGAGTACTGTGCTGCTTTGATGTGCTGGGGAGGTGGCCACGGGGATTTCTGTTGATGGACTTCTTTTTAAAACTTTCTACAAGTTTTATTTATTTATTTATTTTTGAGTGCTGTTTTAGGTTTATAGCAAATATGATTGGAAGGTTCAGAGATTTTTACCATATGCCTCCTGCTCCCACATATTCACGGCCTCCCCCATCATCAGCCCCCACCACAGCGGCACGTTTGTTACATTCCATGAACCTGCACCCACACGTCATCATCCCTCAGTCTACATGAGGTTTTGGCCTTGTGTGTTCTCTGGGTTTGGGTAAATGTGCAAGGGCGTGTATTTACCATTATAGAATCGTCCAGAGTAATTTCACTGGGACTTTTTCATTCAAAGAAATACTGGACTTTGAACTCCAGAATATAAATCAAATAATATTGGAATTTCTCACATTCAAACCAGGGGGGGTCTCACAAGCCCTCCTTACCCACTCCTTACCCAGTAATAGAGGGTCGATTACTCGCTTCTGAGAGTAAAGGAGCACTGTTAAAACGTTCCCCAACTCTGGAAAAGACAAAACTGTGGGGTTGGAGAACAGATCTGGGGTTAAGGATAGGAGCTTTGTAAGTTTGACTACAAAAAAGGTAGCAGAAGGCAATTTGAGAGGGGGATGATGAAACTTTTCTGTATCTTCATTGTGGTGATTATGTGACTATATGCATTAATTAAAACTGCTTGCCAAAAAGGGTAAAGTTTACTGTGTCAATTTTAACATAAAAATAATAAATGAAAACAAACAAAACCTATCTTTAGATTCACATGGTATGTGAATGCAGCAAGGGAGAAGGGAGGAACGTTTACTTCTGGGTAGAATCCAGGGTTGAAGTTAGGCAAAAAATATACATGTATCAAATTATTTTTCAAAAGGAAACAGCCAAATGGCTGAATGACTTTTAATTTATTTCAGTCTATTGTTAATTAAACTAAAAACAGTAATAAAAGTAGACGGGGATAAAGTTGTTATTTGCAAATAGCAACTTAAAGTTGTGTGCAGTGCTCCTATGGCTAAGGTAGTAAGTTTGCTCAACAGCAGGAGTACACCAGAATTGTGTGACCTCCAGGCTCTTTACCCTGAGTCGTTGCTGGGCAGGCCTGGAGCTGTGAGGAGCACGCTGAGAAGAGGCATTGCTCCAGACCAGTGACATCTGAAGGAGAACTGACCTCTCTGTGCAGCAGTGTCCTGTGATGTGGCTGGAGCCAGCCCTTTATTTCTTATTGTCCCTCTCTTCTTCCTTGAGACCAGCCATGCTCAGAAACTGCTGCTCCCTGTATTTTCATGCTAATTCGGCATTTTGTTCTTTTATATTCAGAGCTAAATAGTAGTATAGGAAAGACAATGTGGTCTGACTTTGTCGTCAACATCATCTATTGTTAAAATAGATGTTTCTCCTTCCTTCTTTTCCTACTGTAGCCTTCCAGTACCCACAGCTCAACTTATCTCAGCTGTTGAAGTCCTCTTGGGTCAGAACAGGTATGTTTAACTTATGTAATGTTTTGGACTGTAAGAAGATGAAGTCTGTGTGGGCATATTGAAAAGGATACTGCCTTTCCTGTTTCCTAAATTTAGGGCAAAATGTACCTTCAATTCTTGGCAAAGAATGAATGAGAAAGGGATTCACATTTGGCTATGGGAATGTGTCCCACTGAGTTATGGCACAAAAAGGATTGGCTTTCTTTAAAATTCATACATCAAGCCCAGGGCAGAGTCTAATAGGAACTGACAATCCTCTGACCCAGAACAAGATAAGGTTCAGAAGCAATGACCTTTTTTTTTTTTTTCTAAAAGTATTATTTATCTGTTTTAGTAAGTTCAAGCAAGGTGGCTTGGTGAGAAAATAGGAAGCTTTTTCTTGTGCTGGGGACTAGGTCAGATATTCAGCACTACGGCATTGCAGACCAAGGTTTTCTAAGCTGGGACGCGAAAGTCTAACAGACACTTGTGTATTCAGCAGGTGCCCAGCGTTCGGGCAGCACAGCCGCATGGTGTGAGGGAGAACATGTAGAGTAGCTACAGTCCCCGTTATGAGGTTCCTGGACCTACATTTTAAGTTCTCATTGCTTAACGCACAACATCCCCTGTAAAGGCCCCACCTCTTAGGATGGTACATTAGTCCCATTTTTTCCAGATAATTTATGTAGTGATTAAGTAGCTTGCCAGTGGTTGTATCTCAAAAAGAACTGAAACCAGTCCTGATTGCCAAGCACATACTCCATCCTCCAAAACCACACTGAGAAGCTGATTGTCTGCTTAGATAATCTTGTCTAAAACAGGTAACTGAAGATAAGTGGGCACCCTTTTTTCAAGGTAGTTTGAGTCCAAGTCTTAAGACAAGATATGAACTCGCACTGTTTGCAGAAGTTCTGAGACAAGTGCAGACAGAGTATTTGATCCTGGGTAGGTGCTCTTCCTTCCAAAGCTCCTGCAGAGCTGAGTCCCTGGGACTTCTGGCCACCATTCTGGGTAACACTCAGAGCTTGGAGCCGTGGATAAAAGCTGTATTTCCTGGGCTCTCCCTCTTCCCATTCATGTTTTCCCATTTTAATGTCTCCTGTCTATGGATTGGCATTTTATAGTAATTCTGCACTTATTTCACGCTCTCTCAAGCATGCTCTTGCGCGCTCTCTCTCTCTCACACACACATACACACACACCCTCTTTTTTTTTCCACCACTGACTTGTTTTGGGTGCTGTGTGTATTTCCTTTCAAATGTAGTCCTCCTGGGTGTCGTGGAGAAGCAGCTCCAGAATGAAGTGTTTCAAGCCGAGATGGAGCGCAAACTGGCCCAGCTGCTCAGTGAGGTTCCCACCAGAAGGCGGATGTGGAGAAGGGCCACCACCACTGCAGGCAACAGCGTGGTGCAGGTACTCTAGGGGGTCAAAGTGGGAGGGGACAGGAGAGGCAGTGTGCATGCAAACCATCTAAAATCCTCTATTTTTATGCAGATGTAAAATGCCAGGAGGAAATTCTGATTTTGACTGATTGCTGCATTAGGTAGTAACTGAATATGGCTGCATATATTTGCAACTGGTCTAGACAAATTATGTACCAAGCCCTCAGTAAATGGCTGGTATGACATAGACCTTGGGCAGCAAAGCAGAAGAACTGTGTTACTGGGTTGCCACGCTCTATCACGTGATCTTGTTTTTAAAGAGTAGTTTTTTAATTAACAAAATTGTAGTCTCTTTTAAGGAATGGTAACTACTCTTGATAGCATCATAGAAGTTATTCAGCTGGAAGAGACCTGAAGAGATCAGAAAGAAGGAAATTTTCTGCTAACCATTCTAGCATTTCATTCTCGCTGCCTCCTGCCAACCTGGTTGTCTCATCTTACCCCAAATCGTCTTCACTTTGGTAAACTGGCAGACAGGCTACAAAAGACATATTTGTTTGAGTCAAAAAGTGACCCATTTTAAAATGGACATACTCTCAGAAAGTTGGAGGTTGGGGTTGTCATTTATTTCCATTTGCATATAAATTATGTGGATTCTTTTTCTTTACCAACTGCTGACTTGTCGAGCTATGAACACGGGATATTTAGAGCTGCAGCATTTTGGAAACAAAACACCAGGGTAGAACTCTGAAGGGCAGGGTGTGGGCTGGCAGGCAGGGTGGGGAGGTAAGTGGGTACGAGGCATTAGAAAAATATATTACTGGGTGGAGGGGTGTGTGTGTGTGGCAGTTTTGCTTAGGATTGCATCATGATTCTCTGACTTTTTGCCATGTGTTCTCACTCCCTCTTTGTTTCCCCTCCCGGAAATGTGGTTCTTAAGTTTCTAAAATTGTTCTTTGCCAGATGCAGTAAGTTATGGAGAAGTTTGAGAGTAACCATTAAACAAGTATAAAACAAAGAATAAAAATTAAAACATATTATAAAAGCTTTGTCCTTAATTAACCTCTCATCATGACTGATGTTGGCATATACAAAGGCAACTGACTTGTGGACATTGATTTTATATCCTGAGACATTATTTCTATCGGTATTTTTTTTTGTATTGAGTCAAGACTTAAGTGCAGATGGCCACATACAGGCCCTCACAAAGTCAGGTGTGCCTGTGGGTGAGAGGACAGTATTTATTTTAATAGGAAAGAGTGGAAGCAAACAGGAGAAACTTCCAGTGTCAGTATTAGTGAATAACATATATTAAAATTTAATCTCCCTTATAAATATTAAGAGCTTGGTGGGAAGTTAGATATATGTATATAAAGTGTGTGTATATATATACATGGGTACATAAATATTTAAATTTGACCATTGTCATGTCACTCTGTTTATATTTTATTGTAGTCATCCTTAGAAAATTATCATTGTAAGTCCAATAATAAAGACAGGGCTGGGAATGTGTTTCCATGTCTTGCTTGTGGTATTGGCAATAACGACAGATGATTCTCGTGATCCTGGGGCGCGCCATGTGGTTCTGCCCTTGCAGAATTCAGAACTCACACACAGATGAGTGACAGCACAGGGTGATTTGAGGCGTGCCAGTTGGTGGCACATGGTAAGTGAAATTCTGTTTTCGGGCTCTCTTAGCCTACATAGCACTTTGCGTACACCAGATGTTTAATACATATTTGCTGGTTGAATGGACAATAAACAGAAGCAAATTTGTGGTATTGTCAGCAGCTCTCTGCTGCATGCAGTTAACTAGAGGTGGGGCTCAACTATGGACACCAACTTACTGCTCTTTCATTGGTCCCATTTATTATCTATGAAGATAAAACTTATTTCATTTTGCAAATTTAAAATAAAATTGTTACGTATGTAATATAAATAATAAAGATAATATAAAGCACATAAGAAATACGTACAAATACATGTGATTTAAGTCTGTATAAATCTGCTACTTAGTCGAGGACTTCATCAGTCTTTTTGAGACGTATCATGTGAAAATGCATGTTGGAGTCTTCAGTGACATGAATGCAGGCAGCCCCCATGCTGCAAACATGCACTCACAGCGGCTGGACACGCAGGACATTTCAACCACCTTCTTTTCCATGGGAGGGAACTGCTCTTCCAACAAAGCCTGGGCAGTAAGGAAGCCATCTGAAGCTGTGGCTCCTAGAAGCCCCTGCTCTGAGGAAGGGGCCTGGGTGACCTCAGGGGTCTTGCCAGCTGTTCTAGAAGCTGCTTCTCTTAGGAGGAGGTGGGGGTGGCCTCAGGTATATCTCCGGCAGTTCCAGAGTCAAGTCCAGGAGCTGATACGCAGGAAGCACTTGGCCGCCCAGTTTTACCCACAGAACTTTAAGAGTTGGCAGGATATCCCTTTTTTAAAAGAAATAAAAGAATGATCATGATTCTAACTTACCTAGTTTTCCCTATCTGTATAGGAAGATTAAAATTTCACAAGTATGGTCAACAGTACTGGAAGAGTTCGAACAGCTGGCTGCAGTGCTCTCGTGCTTTCTTTTGCAGTCTAGAGCTGGATGGCAGGAAAATAGACTCACTTTCGGAAACAAATGTAGCTCTTACTACAGGGTTTCCTAGTGCAAGAAACTGGGGTCTCGGAGACCCGCACGTTCTTGTTTTATCTTCTCATCTCTCTTTACTCAACCAGAAAGGCTGCCCTCTCAGTGATATTCTTTTAGAATTACCACACTAAGTTGACACTGTGGCCAGAGTGGGTTTTGTTTAAACGCTACGCGTGAAAATAAAGAGAAATGTTTAGATGGAAGTAGAGTTAATACCATAAGTAATTCTTCCAAGGTCGTCCCAAATCGAGTGCTCACTCCTCCCTTCTCATCCAGAAGATAGTGGTTCAGTTCATACTTGCTTTGGCTGGTGGGCGTAATACCTGTGGGCGTCATACCAGAATTGCTGCATCTAATTTTAATTGCTGTGTTCCTAAACCGGTAAATGATACTACTACAGGTCATTCTGCTCACGTGGACTAGAACTTGTGACTTATGTCAACCGTTAGTTTATTATTTCAAAGACTATACTGTGTTGCAAAGAATCCTTTATTCAGATTTTCATGTATTCAGTTTTGCAGTTTTGGGCCAGGGCCGGATTTGAACCCACCACCTCTGGTATATGGGGCCGGCTACTCCTTGAGCCACAGGCGCCGCCCTGGTTTGGCATGTTTTTGTTGTTGTTTTTAATACTAGGCATACACCAACCATCAGTCAAGTCTCTACGAGTTTGAAGTACCTATTTGGTGGTAGATGTTCTTTTTTTTTTTTTTTTTTTGCTTTTTTCTTTGAATTGTTTTGCTATCATTAAAGAATGAGCGAGGTTAATTAGAGAATTAACTCACCTCTGCTGCTCCAACTATTTGAAAATATTTGATTTAAAAAAACAAAAAGTGTTTGGAGGTAAGAAATGGAGCCCTGGTTAGGCCGGAGTTTTTTCCTCTTTTGGTGTTGTCTTTAGTTTTCAGCAGAGCTGTATCTTCGGAAATTCTTTTTCTCCTGAAATTGTTATATAGGAATGCCATAACTACAAGTCAGCTTATCGTATAAATACGTGTTTATAAATGATTTACTTAGCTGTTCTGGTCTGTTAATTAAATATGTATTTAAAGCATTTTTTTAAAAAGAAGTTCTGTACCATGTTTTTCACATGAAACAGATTCTAAGTTGTTGCAAAACTGGTTAATCATTTATATTTAAATATTTTCAGGATTTTTATGTTAGGAATTCACAGTGTATATTCACTCCCAAATCATGGTATGAATAGTATAATTAGACAGATTAAATCCGTGACGGAAAATACCTTATTTGGCAATTGTGTATTTGCCAGTAAGTTACCCCGAGTCTGGCAATACTGAATACCCCCACTTCCTCCCTAATTTTAGTGTGTGCACAACTGTACATTCAATGTTTCTTTCAAGAAAACCAAACCCTGTAACACAGAAAGGGCTTCCAGGCTGGTAATTCTCACTTTCTCTTCATGTCGTTTGTAAAGCAGGCAAAACAGTTTCTGGCCTCTGATCTTTGAAAACCATAGAATCATTTCACCACTTAAGCCCAAACATTCTAAATCAAATTTTAACCTCAGAACAATTTTTTATTTTATTTTTTTGTCATTTCAAGCCTTTGAAATTAAGGTTTCATCATGTAGAATTTCCCAAATGCCCTTCAAGGAAGCCACGTCAACACGTGTCCATAACGCACATTCAGTCACATAGCACCCTACTTCATATGCCCAGGGTTTGCCAAGGAAGGGAAACAGCTGTCTGAATGCTCAGCAGGCCAGGGGCTGGGTGGCGGGTGAGGGCCTGGAGTGGGGTGGGTGTGCGGTGGTTTGGGGTGGTAGGAGCTGTGGCCTGTGCTGGGCTGCTGTGCTGGGCGGGGCTCGCTCCCTCCAGCCTGGCTGCAGAGTGATTTATGGGCCATACATAACCTTCCTGCTGGCTTTGTTGACACCTTGTCACATTCTTGCTTGGGCTTGAGGAATTCATTGTTCTTGTTTGAACTGATAAGAAAAAAAAGAAAAAGAAGAAGAAAGAAAGAAAAAAAGAAGGTTTTCTCCCTGAGACCTTGGGAAAAGCCGAGGGGGTGGAATGTTGGCTGAGGCTTTCGCAGTGGGGTGGGGGGTCCCCATCAGGTGCACAGGCGGAAGCTCTGTGTGCCTGGGGGGAGCTGAGCTGGTGCTGTGGAGGGGCCTTGGGAAGGGTGAAGCAGGAGGGGCTGTTTTTTTCCCTGAGTAGGAGAGAGAATGGCTGAGATGAGAGTCCAGTGGAGGTGGACGGACCCCGGTCACTGGGAGGACTCTTGATGCGAGCTACTCTCTTGGAAGGTCATCCTGCTGCGCGGCCTGCTTGCTGGGCTCGGTGCCCCCCGACCTCTTCCCTTTCACATGCCGTGCCCCGTGAGTCGCTGGGGATTCTGGCAGCCTGTACACACAGGCCAGCATGGGAGCTGAGTGCTTTGAAGACAGCAGAAGAGTTTTGGAATGAGAATCCATCAGGCCACTGGTGGAAAGTCTATGTGATGTGTCCACAGGATGTCAGCTCTCACTTCAGTACAACGAGTGTCTCCTTGTTAGATCTCTGGTACCTTTGCTGCAAAAAACAATAGAGCAGAACCTCTGTAAGCTGACCCCCCCTCCCCCCAGGGACTGTAACAAGCTGGTCAGCACACGGAGGTGGTGTCACATGTCACTTCTGACACCACTTGTCAGGGCCCGGGACTGGCCAGGTCTCCGGCCCAGCTTAACTAGGTTCCGGTCGTGGACCACTGAGTTTACCTTGCTCGGGTACAGTTTCTCTTAGGTGCCTGAGGGCTGTCTACTTTAGCTGGACAGAGTGAGAGAGAGAAAGAGAGTGTCTTAGAGTAAAGCAGTCTTCATAGAAAGACAGATCTTAGTCTTTAGCAGAGCTTGGTGATCTTCAGCAGAGAGACGCCGTGCTGGCGTTCTGTAGGCAGGAGAGGAGACAGAGTCAGAGAAAGCGGGTCCGTGATAGAATGCGCCTGCTCCTTGACTGCCTGCTCCTCCAGCCTAATACAAGGCTGATTTCGTGCCTCTCAACACCACAGGTGTAGAGACAGCCAGTTCACCACTGCTCTCATCTCGCCAGCTCTCATGCTTGTTAGGAGAGCTAAATCCCTCTCCACGCCCTTTCCACCCAGGTGTTCATTATTGGGCTATACAGGTATTTCTTATAACTCTCACTCCTAGCCATAGGCTATATGGGCTGCAACAGGTGGTCACCATAAGGACCTAGGCCTGATGTGCTACTGGTCTGTGAAAATTAGGTCAACTTGAGAGGATGTCCCTGTAGGGAGGGGGGCAGCTACAGAGTTAATAATAAATAATGGCTTAAACTCGCTTTTACCCAAGAGAAGTAACAGGTGAGATCACGTGTTCCAGGTCATGAGATTGCAAATGCTCACACTTCCTATTGTGAAAATACGTTCCTTTGAGAGCAGCCAGGCACCCATGTGCCCCATTCACTAATATTCTCTGTCATCATGCTGCTGCTGTTTGGATGCAGAAGAACTTCCTTGCACCGCAGCCCAAGGTGAAGTGTCCAGGGAGTGTTCACACTTGTGTCTTACGCTGTTAACAGGTTCGTGGGAGAGGACATAAGTCACCTCACCTGAACCGGCCATTCACACATCCCCACTGCCAACCTGGTCCTGAACTGGGGCTGTAGGAAACTGTCTCCAAGCTCCTTAAAATGGTTCTCTGCAACCATGTGCAGACTAGAATGCAAGTGTGCAAGCTCCATGTGCAACGTGATTTTCCAAGGCATCCCTGTGAACAAAGCACGATGCCTGACTGCCAAGAGCTGCTACTGGTGACGCTCAGCGCAGGTGAAGGGGCCAGTGGTGTGCGACGGGACAGCTGAAGACACGTGGTGGGCAGCGCAGGTGAAACAAGAAACTCCACTTGGAAAGCACACACTTTATTTTTTGTCATCTACCTTGCTTATATGTTGACTGAGATTTAAACATCTAAATATATGCAGTGCTGTGAATACCGGCATCAAACTTGTAACACATACCCATTTTTATTTTAATCCTACAAACCCAGTTTCCCCCCGTTTCTTTGTGAGTGATGAGCGTGCCAGCTCTGCTTCTGCCTTTTTCCTAGCTGGGGACCTACCCTGCTTTCCAGAACTGGATTTACTGACAGTGTTTCACTGCTCTCTGCTGGAGAAGCCCACAGCCAGGCCGGGCGCCGAGGGCTTTCCTCACTGGCGAGGAATGCAGGTGAGATGGCTCAGCCGATAGCTCCCAGCTTCTGAGATGAGACTCAACACAAGGCTGATCCCTGCAGTTTGTAGATTGAAGCTCACAAGTCAGGCTGGACAGGTAGAAATGGGTTTCTCAGAGAGGAGTATGGGTGAGCTGAAAGAGTCACACTGCTGAAACCTCAGTTTCTTACTTCAAACCTTGTCCTCTCCAAAGGCAGCCTATGTGATGGTGCCCGGGGATAGTGCCGTTTCTCACCTCGATTTTCATCCTTTCATTTTTGATACATTAAAAATACAAACTTTATTCTGTTATGGACATCTGAAACAAAACCCTTCACCCCCAGAAGAAAGAAAAGAAAGAAAGCTCTTTTGCCCAAACTATATTAAGTTTGAAACAAACTATATGTGAGGGTTTTCTCCCTAAACTTCAGCTTTAGTGGGTAGCTGGCTGGAGGACAGAGTTCAGAGGTATTTACCAAGTAAGCAGAAAGTGTGGTAGGATATTTTTTCCCAGAACTTTCCTAGGCAAGATGAATATTAATTTACATCTTCACTTGCATTAATACAAAAATATACCACTGTACTTCTCAAGATTAAAACAAAAGCACAAGTGCAAAAACAGTAAACACTTGAGGCGAGTGTTGTTTTAAACATTGAGAGAGTACGAACACTCTCAGATTGTCTGGGCATGTATTTTGGTGAGAACAGGGAGTAAAGGTTTGAGCATAACACATTTCCAAAGGGTTTCACATCCTCTGCAGTCTGGCATCTTTTAACTTAAAAACAGCTTGATGAATAAAAATCATAAAAAGCCACCCTTACAAGATCAGTGAAGTGCTATTCTGCAGCATTCCAAGTGAATTATTGCTGTGCTGTCAAAGAAAACAAAAACATTTGGGAAGGACTGTTTATTTTACAGTGGTTGACCAAAAGTATGTAAGTGGTTGTAAAAAAAAATGTAGACAGCTAATGATGGGAGGAGCCACTTGCAGGTTCTGAAATCCATTCACAAACCCTTGACACAAACTCTTGATCGCTGGAGATAATTATTAGAAGCAAAAAGCATTTTCCATGGGGAAAATCCTGCCACTCTCAAAGAAATTCCGTTCAAAGCAAATAAATGAAGCCTCTACCCTGCCGCACTGGCAGCTCCTCACTCACGGAGCTGATTGGCAAGATGCGTTTTCCAAGAAGAGCAAGGAAACTTTGCAGACGGTTCCTCTCTCGGAGGTTACAGCAGTGAGGTATTTTTGTGCTGTGAAGCATGTGTTGCTCTTTGTACTTACAGATTAAAATGAAAACTGTGCCAATGTTAATAGATTTTTTCATTAAACATAAATTTCATATTAGAGCTAGATGGGAAATGAGAGGCCCTGAACTAGTCCTTGTGTGTTAAAAATAATGCAATGTGTAGTTGGAGAAGATAAATGACTTGCCTGAGGTCACATAGCCAGGCAGCGGAAGGACCAGAGTTAGAAACAGAAGCTCGGGTTTGCTTTGCCTGAGACTCCGAGCGCAGGGCAGGACCTCACTGGTGCCTCCTGGTGCATGTCGGTTTAACCTTTGGGGTTTCTCGCTGGTAAAGAGGTCCTTGTCCTAGGAATCTAGGTCTTGGAGTTTAGGTTTCTTTTGCTTTTTTTTTTTTAAATTCTGCTGATAAGTCAGGATCCATTTAACCTTCTGGTGATCATTAGCTATACTTTTGAGAAATGGGAATAATCACTACAAGCTCTTTATCGTCACCATGAGGTGGGAGGTGTGGAAAGCTCCTCGCTGGCCGGGTTCTGTCATGTGAAACCACTCAGCAAACGTTGGCTGGGAGATTGCCTGCAGGGACGTGCTTCGCGTTTCTGCCTGTCGGTGCCACTGCCCTCGCTCTCTGAGAGTGTGGGAGTTTCGGGGAGTCAGCACATGGGAGGTGTGGTGGTGGCCGAGGGGGTTGGTGGTTCACCCCGTTTCCGTGTGTCAGCTGCTATGGACACCTGACTGTCCCAAAGCTTTGCCCCCATAGTAGAGAGAGTGAAGGGGGGACGCCTTGCATCTGCGTGTCCAGGTCTCTGAGGTTCGTGCCGCGTTGGCCCCAAAGACCTTGTCCTTGCACGGCGCTGCTGTCTGTGCCTCCAGACTGAAGCAGCATCCGATGTTTTCAGATGTAGCATCCGCCTTCCTCCCACACCCGTGAGTTAGTCATGTGCCTGCTGGCCAGGATACGTAAATAAGAATTGGCTAAAACCCTAAAAGGATTATGAGGCAATCTCGCTTAATAGCAGCGGAACAAAACAAAACAAAAAGCCACTCCAGCAAACCCTCCCGTGTGCTACCAAGTAGCGGGAAGATCTAGTTACCACTGCAGCTGTCCTGGCCCGAGTGCTGCCCTCAACGCCGAGGGAGGGAAGGATGTGACCATGGAGAGGACAGACTGCCACCGAGCTTCCCTCACTGGCCTGCTGCTCCCAGAGCCGGCCTCGCGCAAGTGTAGGTGTGACGGCCGCGTCCCCTTCCTTGAACTGCACACTTTTTCCTTGTGGCCACTGGTGGCCCAAGGCAGTCTCTGGCAGGTGCCCAAGCACCATCTGCTGCAAGAGGCTGGATGGCTGGACGGTGCGGCTCTGCCTGGGGTGTGCTGCTGATGGTCTCCATCGCCTGTCCCTGCATGGCCAACGGATGGCGTGACACTGAAGAGCTACCTCCCATTCTCTTGTCACCAGTGCCATCCACCCTGCCTGGAGTGGCAGGCTGAGCTGCCAAGAGCAACCTTGGTCAGGAATGGCCCTGGGCTGGCCTTCCTGCTGTTTCCAGGCTTTTGCCAGCTGGTCCCTGCCGGCCCCTTCTGTCCTTGCTGACAGCCCGGAGCCGAGGGCCACAGAGGGGCTTTGGCTGCGCCACCAGGGCTGTGTCTGTGATGGGTCTGGCAGGTCCAGCATGACCTCAGAACAGGTAAAGCCAGGGAGGCCGCCTGGGTGGCTGCCTGAGTGGCGGAGCTGGACATAGCAGTGGCAGGCCCCTGGGTTGAGCTGGATGGGATTAGCGAAGTAGCTGTGTCCTCTCAAAGTTGGAACACTGGGGCCAGGTAACATGTGGCATATCTGGGCAGGGACCCAGTCAGGAGCATCCCCTGGGGCCTGCAGGTAGGTGCCTTACCTGCCCTGTTTCCTGACGGTAAATCAGCCGAGGGCTACACCTCCCGCACGATTGTAGCTGTGGACAGTGCTGGGCACAGCCCTGGCCACTGGCAAGCCCCCAAGGAATGTCAGCTGCTTGCTTGAACCAGAACTTGAGATGTCAAGGAAACAGAAGGATAGGGACTTGCTTATAAATACCTTGTCTGTTAGGGAAACATTTTCTAAAGTAGGTCTGCTTTTCACAAGAACGGGAGAGAATGCTTGAAACAGGGTCAGACTGATGATATGATCTGACTCAGTTTTGATATTGAAATGTCTGGCCACGTGGCAGACACTCGACCAGGAAGAGTCCAGCTGCGACCAGGAGAAAGCAGGGAAGGTGGCCAGTCCCCTGTCCTGGCGTTCTGAGTCTCTTCATACTTCTGTAGAGCTGCACCTGAACCTTCCCACAAAGGGTACAAATGTTCAGCTTCAAAGTGATTTCTGATGGAAAAAGCTTTCTAAAAGGCCGAAGGATTGTTCTAGAGGTGAAAGAAGAGGAGAGAGGACGAAAAAATACCACACTGGGGAAAACACTAAGATAAATGATTCTGCCTCCTTAGGGCCAGGTAGTGGAGCGATAAGGGATTAGTTTTGTAACAACACTTACTCCAGAAGTTCTCAGCATCCTGTTCTGCACTAACTACTTGTGAATCTCTCAGCAAAGAGAAGAACAACAGTGACCATTTATTGAGGCCTTACAGAGTCCCCCTTAATTTCCACACAGGCTTCTGAAATAAAACCCCTTTGTGTGAAGAGGAAAGTGGGGCTTGTCCAGTTGTGGGGCTCGTCCCGCTCTGCACCCTCAGCACTGCGCTGTGTCTGCTGACCCTGAGTTCCCTGAACTCTAACTTGAGTCTGTATGCGTTGTAAATTAAGGACTTCTTTCAAAATTGTAAATGTCTCCCCAAAGAGGCGTAGTTTACAATAAACAATCCTGCTTCCCAAATATATTTTGTCCTATTGAAATCAGTGAGCTACTTGTCCTTTTCACGTGTATACATCACGTAATTCAGGACGGATTGAAAATTGGGAGAGAGTGTGATGTGACTTCTTTCTGAGCACACAGAGCCTTTCGAGCGCCGGCGTCATGCTCAAAGGGAATGTTCATTGGAGCACGTTGGGTGTCTAGACTAGGAGCAGGGAACTAACCATAAGGCGAATGTTTCTGAAAACATCTGAAATCAGGACTCTCTTTTCTGGGCCCCAAGCGTTTCAGATAAGGGGCACTCAACCCAATCTGCATGCCCCTTGGCTTTCAGGGAAAATTAACATTTTTACCAGATTGTACCTGTCAGTTGACAATAACTGATCCAAGTTAGTGCACAGGTCTATCTTTCTTTGCTGTCAAGGGCAAAATTTAAACTTTATTTGTGCCAGTCCTTATTTCTAAGGAAGCGAGCACATTCAGGCTTGTAATTTAGTATCCTGAAAATAATTTGTCCACATAATCCAGCATTATTTCTTTACTGAGTAAAATTTCTCTCTCAAGATTATTCATGTCCTAATGGAATTAGACTATTTAGGAAATTCTCAATATTATCACCTTTGAAAGTTTGTTAATTAGAGTCATCTGGATCAATATGTGCTAGTAATCACTGCCTGTTAGACTCGGACAAGTTTCTTAAACTCCCCAGCCTTAACTACCTCAGCTGCAGAACGGCAATAATAATGACATTACCACAGCGTTATAAACAGCTAGTGAAGACCATTAAATGAGTTAATTACGTAAAGTGCTTCAAATCGAGCTGGTACATAGTAAACGTTATAAAGTTTTTAAGTATTTATATTAATCACTTGTAATTTCCAAACTGAGGTTTTCCTACAATTGGTATTCAGTAAGTTTTAAATCATAATAAGCCTTCCAACTAATTCTATTTTTAATTGATAATTCAGTAGTGTAATTCTATTTCTTTATTCCTCTCTGTGGATGGAAATTACATTGGCATAGAAAGTCGTCTTTTTTCTTTTTTGAGACAGATTTGCACTCTATTGCCCAGGCTAGAGTGCTATGACATTAGCCCAGCTCACAGCAACCTCAGGCCCCTGGGCTCAAGTGATCCTCCTGCCTCAGCCTCTTGAGCAGCTGGGACTACAGGTGCCTGCCTCCACACCCAGCTGCTTTTTCTGTTTTTAGTAGAGATGGGATCTCACTCTTGTCGGGCTGGCCTCCTATTCCTGAGCTGAAGCCCACCCACCTCATCCTCCCAGAGTGCTGGGATTACAGGCATGAGCCACCACACCCAGACAAAAGTCATCTTTTAAAAAAAGTTTTTATCCTTTTGCTTTATCCTTTCTTCATCCCTATAGTAAATGGTTTCTTACTGTTTGTTTATTCCTCAAACTTTACCACAGAAGCTCTTTGATTTTAAGCTGTGACAGAATAATGGGCCAAATTACACTCCCTGAATTTATTTTCTCCCAATTATAGGTTATTTTAGGTGAAATTTATCTCCAATTTTTTTCTTGGTGCTAATGTCTCAGAGAAACATGTTTTCAGCCCTGATCATGACAAGTGTGGGGTTTTTTAAATGACATCAGGAGATACATATTTCTCAGATACAAAAGATTGCTGTTATGTTCTTCTGGCTAGAAGAGACTCTGCTTCTTGGGAAATGTAGCCACAAAATGCTGGGTTTGCATTTTATTAATATCCTTGTAGATTGAAAACAAAATGTTTTCCCTCTAAGTTTTTGTTCTTTTCCATTTGGCAAACCTGGTGATTGCCACATGAGCCGGCGCTGTGCACTGGCGGCCGTGTGGTGTCATCTGGAATGTGTGTAGTCCCAGGACACATGACAGCCTGGGGCTGGTCTGCTCTGAGGCCGCAGGTCACTTACGCGCCTGACAGTGCATGCCAACTATCTCCACCGTTTCCGTTTTTAAAAAATAGTATTCAGGCAGGCTGCCTCTCCCATGTTTTTTGGTCCCGATAATAAAAATAATGACAATGATGATCAGAAAAGATTTTTATAAGTAATCATTATAATTTGAGAGTCAAATTTTCAAAATGATTTTACAGTTTGATCTGATGATGTATCAAATATCTATGCCACAGAAATATTTCTTCTTTTTTTTTTTTTTGATACAAGCCACTGGGCTGTACTGAATAAAGGAAAAGATCAGAGTTAAAATTTGACTGACGGACACATATATCTTCATTGCTGAATGTTTTCACCTTTCTTAGGAATTGTTCAGTGACTAAACACTGCCCAATTTTAAGAGGTTAAGATGGTGGCTGGAATTGGACTGTTCTCAAATGCTTTCAAGCTGGCATTTCACTTAAAAGTAAAGACTCTCTCCCTCCCTTAGTCCTGTCTCTCCCTCATCGGCTGGGGCTTCTTTTGTCCCATCCTTCTTGCAGGGAATTACTGAGCGTGATGCCGGCTAAGAGACAGCGCAGAGGTGAGGTGTTCAGGGAAGCGGTTGTGAGTCCAACCAGAGTGTGCCACGGAGCTGGAGAGAAATTTCCAGAGAAAGCTTCTTAGTCCAGCAGCCCAGACCTAGTCGCAGTGGGCAGCCCATTGTCCATCTTATCTTGAACATATTTCCACTTTTTGGAGACACGGTACACTGAATTCCTCATTTTCTGTTTTATTTGTGGGTTTCTCCTGTGCCCTTTAATAAGAAAGCAAGATTCTCTTGAAGTATAGGTTGTGAAATTTGGGGGATTTTTAAGACTCTGAGCTCATTTAGAAAAAAATGCAGAAATACAGAATGCCAGTTACCATACACCACACATATCTCTCTGGCAATTTAAGAGATGCTTTTTCTGTTACGAGTTACACTCCACACACGGGCCCTGTACTGAGCAGTTTCAGGGTCAGCAGCGCTCCGTGCCTGGCCAGCGCCCACTCAGGGAGGCATTGACGACGTTAGCCAACCTCTTCTCTTCTGAGTCGGCATCCCAGTGAGTCACCGTGGAAGAGGTTTACTTAGAATGCGCATGAGTCTAAAAACCTTAAAGAACAATAGTAACTCAGATGTTAACTTAAAGATTAAAATCACTAAATAGTAAAGATTCTTTGGCACTCGATTACTAGACCCTCTCTGGTAAGATATCTTGCTAGCAAATATTAGCCTGCCGTAGATAAAGCTCTTCTATTTTTTATTTTTAAAGCATCAACATTTGTGTTTATTATTCGGATTGCCCCTTTGCTACCTTTGACCCCAAGGCATCAATCAGCGTTGAGGGTCACTGTTAGTGTTTCCTGTCGACCTTCCTCATTTGCACACAGCCCTGTACTCAGATGATAAGAAATAGCAGTTGGTTTGCTGAGGTTATTAATCCCCTTTTCCATGGCAGTTCAGGGACATAGGGTATAATTTGTGAGTTGAAAAGGCACAAATATTTTCTTAAAAGGGGGGACTTTGAATAAAACTTTGTTTATATCTTTAAGTCATTGATTTCGTCCACCAAATGTGAACAGAGTGCCTACAGTGCGAGCTCTTAGAGCAGCCGAGACACGGGGGCCGGGCTCCCCTTCCATGTGGGGCACGGCGAGCTCAGCTCATCTGACTAAAGAGCCTGTGCTCTGCCCACCAGTTGGGAGCTTGTGTCTGTCCCAGGAAGGGGGACTGTGTGCGCAATTTCTTGTCTTCTTATGCTTTTGAATTTCGCTGTCACCCTTCCCCCTGTTGATATCAACATATCCGAAGTACTCAACATTTCTTAAAAGAGACACTACGTCCATTTTAATCTCCTAAACCTTGTTATTACCCTTGTCACATGAACTCCAGTGTCCAGCTAGATACTTCAGACTTCTTTCATTTGGATTTTGGTAAGACTTATTGTTGTAATTAATACAGGATCATTATTTTTTCCCCCAAGTCCCAGAAAAGAAGAAAGCACACATTCCTACAGAGGAGCCCAACCTCCATGCGAGCTGCCAGTGTGATCTGGGGTTTGTTCCTTCTCTTTGCCAACAGAATTCTGAGTCAAGGATGCTCAGTTGTGGTGAACACGTCCACAGAGCACCTGTTATGATAAATACACAGTAAACACAGATCTAATAAATAAATGCACAGATGCACCTGCAGATAACATGTGAGTGTGCTAGAGAGCTTCCATTCTAGGAATGCTAACTGAAAACACAGAACTCACGGCCCGTGAGGTGTAGAACATTCTGTTACAGAACGTTCTGGCTTTGCAGGAAGTGAATGAATTGTACTGACTGTGGAGAGGTCGGTAGGCAGTTGACGAGTCTTAGTTTGAAAGTGCACAAGTCACAGGAACACGCATACCAGGGCTGTAGTGAGGATGCCCCCATTTCTTCGTCACAGTAACTTGGTGAGGCAGACACCGTGTCATCTCATTTTGCTGATGAAGAAGCCAGGGCACAGAGTGGTGACGTGACCTGCTGGGGACTCGACAGGCAGCAAGGGAAGAACCGGGCGGGGAGGTGTCCGTGTGTCACGTTTGTGGCCTGCCTGGCCCACGTACGTGGGAGATCACGCCGGGAACTTCTCCTGCGACCTTCACTAAAGGAAACTAGGGCTGTCTTCACTTATCCTTACCCACTTTCTTTCATAATTACTACTAACATGGGTCCATATGACAACCGTGTTGTCACCAGTTCACGGTAGAGCAGCAGAGAGACTCACGCATTTCCCTCTGCTAATTTCATCAGCAAAAAACACTAAGCAAAGGTGATGGGGCCCCGAGTATACTGGTTTGATCTTTACAAATAATAGAAACTATGTACATCATATTATACATCAATAAAAAATTAAAAAATTAAATAAAAGAACATTCGAAATATTGAGCCAAGTGCGAATTGGCCAAGTCCGGGAAATTCTCACCCCATGGAGCTAGTGGTTTCCGAGCGTAGACCACTGTTTGAGGCGCAGGGCCCAAAGGTGTTATCCCAGTATGCTTAACCCCAGTAGGACAGACACCGCCTGTTGTGTATTTCTGCGTGTCCCGCCCTACGTGGGGCCCGCCACGCAATGGCTGCTGCCTGTGCTTGTTAGGTGAGTAAGTTAATAGGTCTTGGTTTAGAGTCCTTTCAGAATCCTGCTTCATCTGTCACCAACACGTTCTTGTGATTTGATCAATAACAAAGAACACCACGGCCGTCGTCCAGGGTGACTCTAAATTCTGTATTTCTGATGCTGCTTTAGACGCACAGCAGCGGCCCCCAACCTTTTTGGCACCACGGACCAGTTTCATGGAAGACAGTTTTTGTTTGGAGATGGGGATGGGGTGGGGACAGCGGTTTTCAGGATGCTTTGAGACATCATATCCCACCTCACAGCATCAGGTGTTGGTTCCCGTCAGGAGCCGCAGCCTGCACCACTCACATGGTTTACAGCAGAGACGTCTGATGCCACCGACCTCACAGGGCGGGGCCCAGGCGGGGATGCCAGTGATGGGGAGCAGCTGTGAGCACCAAGGCAGCGTCACCTCCTGCCGTGCGGCCACAGGCCTGTACTGGTACCTGTCACTGGGGTTGGGGACCACAGAGCTTGTGTTTCCTCCCCCCTGGCAGCCACTCATGCATCAGCATCATTCCCTGCTGCCCCCACCCCGGCTCTCTGGCACGGACAGAACTCTGGACAGCAGGACCACTCTCCCGCTGCTTCAGCGTGCTCGTGGCGTCTTCTCCTCCTCCTCCATCCACTGGAGCAAGTTGTCTTTATTGTCAGGACGGCGACGCAGCCCCTCTGACACCGGTCTGACCCCAAGCCCTTGTACCCAGCAGGCCGTTTAGGAAGCCTGGGGTAAACAAGCCCTGAGACCCCAGGGAGCTTCCTGGTGTCATGGTGCGTTTCTGCCTCTTAGGGGCCAGACAGTGCAAAGCTTACAGGAGACTCAGCCAGAAAACTGGCAAGTCGATTAATCTATAGTTAACCACAGCAATAAATGAGCACAAAGGAGATGCAGATGTGAGTAGGGGATAAAGGCTGAGTGGCTCCATCAGGAGTGATTCATGATGTTGGACTACAATAATGTTTTCCTCTGCTCACTCTCCAGTTCCCGTGGCGACCCTGGAGCAGTGTTTGGGGAAGACTGTCAGGCGTGGGGCGGGTTCTGCGGTCACGGTTGTGGAAGATTGGTCCTGTGCTGTTAGTCTGGCTGACAGATATTTTCATAAACATGTACTGGGGAAAGTGGCAGTGTACACAGTGGGAGGAAGAGAGTGGCACAAATATTAACCAGGTTTGAGCCATAGAACCAGAGCTGGCAGAGCAGAAGGGGAGGAGGCAGGGACCCGGCCTGAGCTCCAGCCCCAGACTGCTGCCCGTTGCTGTGTGGCCCCAGCAGGTCACCTCACGCCAGCAGGCCTCTCTTCACCCATGATGTCCGTGATCATTTCCGAGGAGTACCGCGTGACGGCATGCATTTAACGAGCCCCCACGGAGGCTGCTCTCCCAAAAGGCAGCCCCCTTTCTGTGTGTCTTGTCTTCCTCTGCAGCCTCTGCCACCTCTGAGCTGCCTTTTGTCCCCTTCCCTGCCTACTTAGTCAGTTACACTCTGCAGGGACTGTGCCTCCTCCCGCCTCACGGGTGACTCTGGGCGGAGCGCTTGGCCTCTCCAGGACATGCACGCTGATGGTCTTGGCTAGAGGACAGAGGCTGCTGGCAGAAACCTAAGAGGGAACATGCCGTGGTAGCAGCATGAAAGAATTTGGCAGGGAGGCGCTCGTCACATGACTGTGATTCATACAGTATGCTCACAACGTGGCGGGAGGGCTCGGAAAGGCTTTTAATGCCAGCACACAGAGCAGAGACACTCATTTTCAAACATCACATTCTTTTTATAGTACAAGCATGCCTCACAGGGAAAATATTGAACTTGGCCTGCCAGCCCCACGAGAGTCGGCCCAACTGTGATTTTACTGACTGAGTCACTCCCTGAATCCGATGCTAGCTGTGAGGAGGAAGTCTTCTATTAGGGCTACTCTGCCATTGTGTTTTCAATTAATTAACACCGACTCTGGGCCGGTTTTGCATTTACTTCTAGCTGCCTCCTTTTCTTCTTTTCTTGCCTGAAACTTTTCAGACACTTTTCTTAGGGTCTCAGTTGAACTGTGTTTACGTGTCGTCTGCGTTTGAGTGAACAAAGCCAGGGAGCTCTTCAAAGCAGAGCTCGCCATCTCTGAATTCATCTGCTCCGTGGGGACAGCGCCTCTGGGGAAGGGTCCCTGAAAGTCTGGCCTAACACTCTGTGATGTTCCAGCCGTCCCCAGCCTGTGCATCCTGTTGTTAAAACCGGAGCTGGCCAGCTGTGGGGAAAGTCCTGGGTTTTACTTCAACCAAATGGTGCTGCCTCCCGGGGCTGGAAAGGGCTGGCTTCAAGCACAGTTATAAATGTGTAGCTCTTTCAAGCTGTGGAATCCGACAAAACGGCCTTGAATCACGGGGCCCCTCTGGCTCAAAGGCTCTCTGCTTCCCGTGTGTCATAAATCTGTATCGGCATCCAACGTGTAAAGACTGCTGTGTGTGGAAGTCCGTTTTCCTCTGCGAGTGTGTCTGTGACAGATTTATGCTGATGGCCACAGACGCCTGTGGTAGTCATGCCCCACCGACTCAGCCCCCGCTTCCTGCCCAAGGTGAGACGAGGTTCTGCACGGGGAGGGTGAGATTACAGCTTGGCTTTCTAATTGCTGCCGGTGCAGGAGGACCTTTACGGGCCGTCACAAGGGCCAGTTTGTTCAGTGTGGTCACAGCTGAAGCCCAGGCACTGGGTTTCATGACAAGATCTGCTGTGACAGGGCAGTCCAGAATTCTGTGTTGTAGAGTGGAGGCCAAATGGATACATGTGAAACGCACAGATAATCTCTTTTGTTGTAGTTCTGGTCTCTTCAAAGTGATTCTTCTTTCTTCCTGAGGGTACAAGTTTAAAATGTGAAAAAATTCTAAAAAGCGCTGAATCCACATGTCAGTTAGTCTTGGCCAATGGATGTAAAACAACTTGGTTTTGAAACCACCTCCTATGTGGGGATTTTTCATCCTCAGTGACCACCGTGGGTTTCAGCAGCCAGGCCCATCAGAACCTCTTCTGCCTCACCTTCACCTTCACCTTCACCCCCACCCCCGCCCTCACCCCAACCCCCACCCTCACCCTCACCCCCACCCCCGCCCTCGCCCCCACCCCCACCCTCACCCTCACCCCCACCCCCACCTTTACCCTCACCCCCACCTCAACCCCCACCTTCACCCTCACCCCCACCTTCACCCTCACCCTCACCC
>CAUYRH010065839.1:0-10270 GCA_963574655.1 Perodicticus potto | reverse complement strand
AAAGCTTCTGTACAGCCAAGAACATAGTAAGTTTAGCAAGCAGACAGCCCTCAGAATGGGAGAAAATATTTGCAGGTTATGCCTCCAACAAAGGTTTAATAACCAGAATCCACAGAGAACTCAAATGTATTAGCAAGAAAAGAACAAGTGATCCCATCTAAGGATGGGCAAAGGACTTGAAGAGAAACTTCTCAAAAGAAGACACGCTCACGGCCTACAGACACATGAAAAAATGCTTACCATCCTTAATCATCAGAGAAACGCAAATTCATGCAATTTTTGATTCAACTTTATTTTTTTTCCAATAGTGTTGCTTTCATTTAAAATAATTTATCTGGGTTTATTTTTAGTTTTTTATTTAAAAAAATTTTTTTTATTAAGTCATTTGTACATAGATCATGAATACATTTATGCCATTATGGGATTCATTGTGCTGATTATTTGTACAAATTGGAGTGCTTACATCCTACTAACCAACATAGCCTTCACCTCATTTACCCAATTACAGCATTAAGACATTTGTGTTCTATACCTGATAGATCAAACCTGTACTTGCAATGTGCTCCATAGATGTGGTCCCCCTACTAACCCTCTCTCTATTGACCCACCCCCTCCCTTTCCCTCTCCCTCCCCTTCCCTCCTATATCCTAGGCTATAGTTGTGTTTCATTTTTCATATGCAAGTGTGAGTGGTTATAAATTGGTTTCATAGTAATATCCAATGTACTCAGTACTCAGTATTTTTATTTTTTTAATTGTTTCAGGTTGAGGGTACAAAGAATTAGTTTAATTATTTATTGTTTTAATTGTTTTTAATTTTTTAATTGTTTTAATTGTTTTAATTAATTAATTTTTTAATTGTTTTAATTGTTTTAATTTTTAAATTGTTTATTGTTTAATAAACAATTGATCTTTGACAAGCGACCAAATTGTTTAATTGTTTTAATTGTTTAATTGTTTAATTGTTTAATTGTTTTAATGTTTAATTGTTTAATTGTTTTAATGTTTTAATTTTTTTAATTGTTTATTGTTTAATTGTTTTTAATTTTTTAATTGTTTAATTGTTTTAATGTTTTAATTTTTTTAATTGTTTCAGGTTATTTGAGGTACAAAGAATTAGGTTAATTGTTTATTGTTTAATTGTTTTTAATTTTTTAATTGTTTCAGGTTAATTGAGGGTACAAAGAATTAGGTTATACTGTTTTGCATCTGTTGGGTAGAGTCTCTCTAATAATTGTGTCACAATCCCCAGAGGTGTGCCATATACCTTAAGTGTGTGTCCCTTAAGTGGGAACACATCCATCCTCCTTCCTCCTCCACTCTCTCACTCACTCATTCCCCTACCCCACCATCTTGAATTGATCTGAGCTTTTCTCTTCTGTGGATATGCATTATATCATCTTCTGGCTTCATATTGGAGTTGAGAATCGTGAAAAACTTTCTTGTGCCTTAAGGTCATGTTTGGATGGCAAAGCCGGTGGCTTAGTTGGAAAAGTAGCTTAAGTACAGCAATCTGAAGACACCATACTAAAAGACTAAAAAAAATTTTCAAGTTTTGTTTGGTAGCTATGGGTATCTTGGGCCCCAGTTAATTATGAACTAACATAGTAGTGAAGAAGGAAGCTTTCAGAAGTGGGCAGAGAAGGGGCTACAGCAGTGATTTTCAACTGGTGTGCCGTGAGAGGATCTCAGGTGTGTGGAGAAAATTTTTAGATAGATGATTAAATTATTTTCAAAACCCGTTTGAAGTCTAGTTAGCATATTCTTTTCTTTACTCTTTTTTTTTCCCCTCAACATAATTTAAGTGTTCCATGGAAGTTTAAATATAGGTTCAAGGATGCTGGGAGATGAAAATGTTGAAAAACCCTGAGCTAGAGGTCGGAGAGTCCTCAAAGAAGAAGTCCTTATGTGATCTTCCCAAGTGGTCTCCAAAGCTCTGGGATTACAGGAGTGAATCACCACACCAGGCCCCTTTCTTATTTTGAATGAAAGAACAACTCAGAGAATACCTTGGTGGTTCATTTTACTTTACTTGAACTAGCAAAATATATGCAAATGTGAAGCTGCTATGTAAAACAGCAAAGTAAATCAGATCCCTGGCTAAATATTTTCATATGTATTTAGTAAGAGAGTATTATTATAAGCATTAGCTCGGGGACAAAAGACTGTTTATGACATAAGAAGTAAAAGTATAATAATGCTAAACATGGAGAATTTTCCAGTTTTGCCATAATCCATGTCTTCAGTGAAGAAAGAAGAATATGTATATTTGGCACAATCAGTTAAATGTAATAACCAAATATCAGAGAAAAATGGAATATTTTCCCAATAACATAAGAATTCAAGCAAGGGGTACACAATATTTTGGCAATGATAACATTACATCAGAAGTGGACAGTTATTTTTTTGTTATTTTATTTATTTTATTTTATTTTTTTGCAGTTTTTGGCTGAGCTGGGTTTGAACCCACTACCTCTGTCATATGGGACCAGTGCCCTACTCCTTTGAGCCACAGGCACCGCCCAGAACGTTTATTTTTATTGCCTTCTTGATTTTAGTTATGGCAGCAGCAAAACATCATTTTAAGTGGCCTCTGGTGACCAGAGAGATAGATGTGACAATTTCCTAGTTTCAGGCTTCATGAACTAATAAAGCGAAGTTCTAAGGCGAGAGTTCTTTAGTCTATTCTACTTTCTCAAGATCTTTTACCCAAGCCAACATATCCTAACATAGTTCTTTACAACATTCTACAGATCAAAAAAGTTTATGATCATAATAATCTCAGTGGTCTCCCATCCTCTGCTTTGGAAATATATAAGAACATGAACATACATACCTCTGAATATAATCTTTGATATATGTAAATATAGATAATGATAGTTTAGTTATAGTTATATGGCCTTGACTAAAAATCTCATTTTGTTTTATTAAAATTCTCAAACTTCCTATGCAGACAGACACATTCTTTTTCTGCTACCCAAATGTACCAAGAAATTTGAAAAATGCTGAAATAAACATGTGACTGCTGGTGAATCTTTGAACACTGATAAAGACTATCTTTTACTTTAGGCCCAAGCTGTCCTGTATAAGGAAAGATCATGAACACATTAGGAAGTTCAGAACACTGTAGCAGGTCATGAGTTTATAATCTTCTCCTGCAGTCCTAGTACTCTGCAATTTAATGTAAAGAAAATACTACTAGAGTTTAAGGGATTATATGCATTGCAGGACCATACTGGAGAATATCTCTTGCCAAAGAAATGATCAAACATGAACGTGTTTCCTATAGGGGATAATGGCTTAAGATCCCAAGCTTGTGAATTTTTAGCATATAGATTTATTTTAATCCAAAATACTACCTATATCTAATATATTATATATCTAAATTCTACAAATTGTGAAAGTTATTTACATAAAGAACCCATTCTCTGAAAGAATTATTTATTTGTGAAGTGATTTCATCCACCATTCTACACAAAACTGAAGCATCCTGGCATTAGGAGTGAACAGGAGAAGGTGTCTGTAATTGTAGCCCCAAGTTAGTTATTTGAATGAAGTTCCCCAGTAACACTACTCTTCTTTGCCTATGTTTCTGTTGTCTCTTACGTAATTTTGGAAAATCAGCCCATTTTATACCTCTCTATATGAATAATTTCCCCCCAAATCACAGAATCTCAATATTGGTGCATGTAAGTACATGTAAATGCCAATCTAAATATTTTTCTTTGTATGTATTTTAGAAGAAAATAATTCCCTTCTTTGATTATGAATGTTCCCTTGAAAAATAGAAGGTATTGTAAATGCAAGTTTCCATTTCATGAAAATATGTTATATGTGTCATTCTTATTTACAAGTAGTTCCCCAAACAGCTCAGTCTGAACTGTTCTGGCTAAACTGAATAGATGTTGATGAATAAAGGATCCAAGATGTTGGGTTCAGGGCAACGGAGATCTATCTCATTACACAATATTGTTAAGAAAGCTGCTAGTTTTAACCAGGGCAACTATTATATGTGACATACAGTAGGCAAAAGATTAAGTACATATTGTAAATTTTTGAAAATAAAATTGTTTCAAATTAAAATAGATTCATGAGAGAATATGTGCTGTTATGAATAAGAAAGAAAATTCTACAAGCAATTTGTGCTTAGTTTAATTTATTTTACCTTATCATATTTCTAAGATAGAATAAATGGTATTTTTAGCAAATTTAAGGTAAAACATTAACTCTATCATAGCATTCTTGCTGGAAATTAATTTTCATTGCTTCTGCTTTACATATAATTCTGAAAGACATGAAATTGACATTTTTTTATCACAATATAATTTCAATAAAATATAATAATTAAAGAAAAAACAGAAGCAATTATAAACAGGTTAAAACCATTATAAGAATCTGTTGTTTTTACTAATTTTTAAAAGTTGTGAAATGTGGGCCTTTCTAGGTGAATCACTGAAGATCTAGAAAAGATTATCACCAAAATTACCTGGATTAGCTATTTATGTTTATCAAATTTACCTTAAACAAATTAAGCAGCTATAAGTTGTCTTTCCGTTTGACTTTGGTTTTAATTTTATTCAAAGTTTAAATATGTAACTCTATCTCTATGAAATAAAATGTATCCTGAATACATAAAATGTGTATTATATAATATGTTGAAATATAATGTTAATATATAATATAGTTGGTAATCCATATAAAATTTAATGGATTATTATTCAAAACATATTACTTAGGAACATATAATACATCCAGGGTAACATAATTTTGGAATTGATATTTTAAATAAAATGAAAAATTTAGCGACTTTAAAAAGTTTTTATTGAGATGGGCATTTTACATCTATTTTTGTCTTACTTTGCACTCCAACCACTGCCTCACACCTGTTTTTCCATCTGGCATCAGTTTCTTTGTAAAATATAACTACCTATCATTTTGAACAGATAAAAAGAAATGACTTATTAAGCATGATAAAAATTGTGTTCTGTATCTAGATTTATCATAAATTACAGGTATGTCGCTACAAATTTGAAGTTGTGAGCTGAAAGGTTTAAATGCCATAAGCTATTTTCTTGATGTTAAGAAAGAATAACTATCCAGGTGTGGTGATATTTTTCAGTTAATGTTTCTAGAGAGGTAATTAAAAGCTTATCAAATTATGACAAAGATTTAATCACATGTTAGGTCACAAAGAACTAATCTGAGTCTGTCCTCAAGGAAGTTTGTTAAAGTCAGTCGAATGTGAATTTGTGTTCAAAACTAAAGTTTGGCCCCTGGGCCATATCTGTCACTCTATTTTCCTAAGTCCACCAAACTCTTCTATTTTTGTTGCCATTTGATCAATGTGAGTCTCGTATTTTAATACAATGTGTGAGTTCATTCATTTCAGCAAAGCAATCAGCTACTTTTTTCAGGCTACACAAGTTTATTTACATTTTGAATTATGTGTCTTTTTTGTCCTCTTTAAAGGTCTTAGTTGCACAGTTCTGTTTTGGCTTGACTCTTCTCACACTCTCTGATAGAGGGGAAAACATTATTGGAGGTTAAACAGGGTGAGATTCAAGTGTAACGCATTTTATATTAATACATGCATTTAGATCGCACCTTTAAAATGTTGGTTTTATGTTGGATGGCAAGGAGATAGCAGGCAGGTCAACGGGATAAATTTCCGTGAAAACTCTGAGGACAGCGACGAAGTGTAATGGGGTCTGTCACGTGGAGGTCAAGGCAGAAGATATTCAAGTAATTCATGATCAATAAAAGAACTAAGTAAACTGAAATTTACTACAATTTTAAAGATGTCTGTATGATGACAGATTCTGATTACTTAGAGGGATACTGCAAAGCTCAGTGAATTTATCCAAATTTTTATTACTTGGTATAAATGTGTATGCTTTTTTCAAAATAGTTGTGTATTTTACAGAATTTTCCAGTATGTATTTAAATGTTTGACATCATGTGGTTATACCAACATAACAGCGTAATTAAGATACTTCAGTTATACATGAGACAAGGCTCTGGAATTAAAAAGAGCAGATAAAAATCAAGGATCATTGCCGTTTGGGGGATTTAGTAATGATTGGATATTTTAGTTGCATTTTCTTCTCTAAAGAACATTACTGTGCACTGCCATAATTCCTTAATAGCAAAGTATTATGAGAAGAATGCTCAAGTCAAATCTTAATTCTATTTGGAGATTTATCAAACATATATAAGACAGTGGGAAAGTGCTTCTACTTTTTGTATGCCTTTTTCTTTAGTTTTTACTCAGAGAGAGTTATGTTGCATGAACTCACAAATGACGGACATCAATATTTCCAGAAATTTTATCGCATTAATGAAAGTCCAGTGTAAGGCCCTCTATAAAATGTTTTTCCTCAAAGAGTTTAGAAAATACTATCTGCTATTCCACATTAAGATATAAAATGCACTTTAGCATATGAAAAATTCAGTGACATCAGTAAATTTTTGAAATACAATTCAGAAATGCTGATACAGATAAGTACATAAAAGATGGTTTTCAATATGAAGTTACGATATTTAAAAATCGTTGGTATTCTAATCTTTTTAAACTAGATGTCTCTGAAATAACTACTAATTTATGATTGTTCAGATAGCAAAAGTACCATCTTGAGGCTCTATCATAAAGAAAACTTCCAAGAGGGAGTAACATTTGACTTACCTGAATTACACCTGAACAGCTTGGAGACCTCCTGGAGATAAGCAACTCTTAACAGCGTGCAGACCTCCTGCATAAATAAAATATAATATCTGGAGTGCTATAAAAAAGCAAAATGCTGTAAGTCTGTGAATGTTTTCTTATTTCTGTTTTATTTATACTGTTTATAAAAGTAAATTACTTGTTTGAAGTACTACTCTTGAAGCTGCCTGGATCTCTGTGGGGAAGTACTTCCACGAATCCTCTTTTATTAGAAGTGGTTGATCTTTAGCTCTGGGGATGAGGTCTGCAAGGTTGAAAAGCTTTGCTTCTTAGAGGAGAGTCAATCTGATTTGAGAATAGAGGGAGACCTTCTCCTAAGAGCCAGACCTGGAGGAAATTGTCTCTTTTAAACTGACTCCAAATAGTGTACCCAGGGTAGCTGCATTTCTGTAAATAGCGGGATAATACCATCCTTTGTGTTTCAGTTCCAAAGAATAACTCCAAAGATAATATCTGAAAGGACTTTGGAACTCTTTTACCAACAGAGAGAAAGTAAGAAAGTTCACTTTTCTTTTATTCCTTCCTTAGCTTCAGATTTGGTTAAGAAACAGAAATGTTATTTATTTGGATAAGTTATTTTAACTCCGGAGAATAATCCATTTTTAATATACAAATAATGCTCCCGAATCTACTTCTCATATGTGACAATAAAACATTCCATCTTATCACCATTTTAGTTGGGTCATCTGAAACAAAATAACATATTTTATCCCAAGTAATGTAACTGGTGTTTTATGCCTTTAATAACACTTAAGCAATGATATTTAGCCTTGAAAACCTGATAAAAGCTATGACTATGTCTCCAAAGAGGGGGAGGAAACTTGAAACTCAATTTAAAGAGTCATCAAGACCTCAGATTATGAAATGTTCCTGTCTGACGGCAGAGTCCTCCTGTTTACCTGCCTATGCCCTTCCCCTCCTTGTGCGCTCACCCCTTGAGATAGATCTCTTACCTTCTCTTTAATTTCCCATAGTCTAACCGTTCTCTATTGATTTATTTCAAGTTGTAAACACTTGTTTCACCTATTTGATGAAATGACCACTCTTGATTTTTCTTTAGTGTGTAGAAAACTGTCTTTTTCTATTTCTCTTTAAAGTCAAACTATTAGAAACAATATTTATGCTGTCTAGGATTTGTTTCTCTTTAACTTCATATTCATTCCCTATGTCTCTGCAATTGTATCTTTATGTCATCATTACCGTTTGTCTGAAAATATCATCAATTACACCTAATTGACACATTTAATGCATACTTCGGTCTACATCTTAAATCATCACTTTTAAACCCTTGCCCCCATTGCCCAGGTTCTCAATCTTAAGCCTCTTTTGACTTGAGCAACACTGCTCTTCCACATTTTCTTCAATTTCTCATCTATTTTTGAGTCTTTGTATAATATTACCTTCCCAAATATTTTTATTTCAATGATGACTATTGTCTCATCTCTAAGTGGCTTTTTGCCCTTACAGCCACTGTATTAGTTTAAACACGAATTTTATCTCTCCAGTTCTATTATGTCAATAGTCCAGTGATTTCTGCACTCTTACCAGATCTTTTTCCTAAAATATATTTATTTCAGTCTCTTATGAAAACCTTTGTCTGTGACCTATTAGAGATTAGTTATTTAATTGATTAGAATGATGAATATATCATTAGATTGATGTTTTTCTTTATTCTTTACATTTTGGCATTTAGTATGGATTATTACTATTTGCAAAAGCCTCATAGGACAAGGTCACAGTCATTGAGTTTATTGTACATTATCTTCATTTAAAACACAAGAGCCTATTTGTTGATGATGATTACAAAGACATTAATGATAATTATGACAAGTCATTGATTAACTCATGTTCTTGTCATTCTGAATTAACATCTATTCTAGATGAAAAATTAAAAATGAAGTAAAACATAAACCATCCAGAATTTAATAAAATGTCATTTCATAGGATTTACATAGTCTTAATAATGTTGAGAATCATATCACAATTATGGTGATGCACATAAAAGATGTCTATTTCAAGTTAAAATTCTCAATTAAATTAATGGAAAATTTTAAGTTACTTTTATCAGAGGCAAGTAAGAACTCCATCACATTATCACCATTCCCTGAACCTGTGCCAGTGCCTGGCTTCTAATGTGGATCTTCATTTTATCCCTGAAATGTATAATGAGAAAGTATTTCATCTTTAATGGTATTCCAGGAAGTGTATACCAGGAAGCATTATGAAGAAAAGTATGATTTAAAATAGGTACAACTACTTTCTAAATAACTAACAGTAGGGAGCCTCTCTCTCTCAGGTATATCAGAAAAGATGCAAATTGTTTCTTTAAATTGGTTTCTTCTAAAATGCATAGTAAATATCAGAATAACCTTGAACTTTGAGAAAAATACAAAAATAAAGTGTTCAATATCAGAGCAACTCAGTACTAAACATTTCAGAGTATCAGCATGAAGTGGCTTAAAAATTACCAATTAGTGGGGAGGAGCCAAGATGGCGGCTGAGTAACAGCTTCCTTGCAGCTGGGCACGGTGAGACTGGGGAGAGAAGAATTCAGGCATCTCTGGCTGGCGAGATCTGCCCAGAAACATCCCTTTGGGGACACAGGGAGACAGCGTGAGACTTCTGGACCCCCAAGGAAGGCAAAAGCAGTGGAGATCTGGCAAGTGGTTGCGTGTGTTCATTCAGTCTAATCCTGCCGGCATCTGTGGCTACAGCAGCAGTGAGACTGCAAACTGAAAAGGCCTTACCTGTGAGCTGTTTGGGTTTCTTTTGGGCTTGGCACTTGGTTGAACTGCCTTGGGAGAACTGGGGCAAGAGTGCAGAGGTCTTTGAGTGTTGTCAGGGGCTCCAGACTGAGCCACCAAGCCAGACGGAGCTACCAGTGTTTGGTGGTGGGCCGTGTGGAGCCATCATAGGAGAACTGCCCCGGCAAGCTCCACCCTCAGGGTCGCAGAACAAGCATCGGGCGGGAGCAAGTAATTTAGTGACTGAGCAGCCTAAAGGCAGGGACTGAGATGCCTTGCAGCTTTAGCCCTCAGGGGCATTGGGTGAGACCGGTTTTGGCACACTGGGTAAGTGGATAGCCACTTAAGGAGTGATCCCAGTGATAAGCACTTTCCTGGGAAAGCTTCTGCTTAGCCTAAGTTAGCAATTTAAAGTGCCTTCTAAACAGGCTGAGGAGGATTTACGCTCTCCACCCTGCGGGGTTTGAGAAATCATTAGAGGCCTCCGATCTCCATTTTGTTCACCCGTATCAACATTGCGATTAACATATCATACCCCAGAAGATCACCTCTTGCCCAGACAATATCAGCAAGATATATATACTGCTTTTTTTCTCAGTTTTGTTTTGTTTTGTGGGGTTTTTTTTGTTGTTGTTTGTTTGTTTGTTTTCATTATTGTTGTTTTATTTTTAATTTCAACATTTTCCTTAAAGATTTTTCTTTTCTTTTTTTTATTGCTTCATTTTTCTAGTTTAAATATAATTTTTCATTGTTGCCTTTTTCAACATTTAGACTTCAATTTTTGCTAGTGTTTCTACCCATAGTAA
>CAUYRH010065835.1:0-22889 GCA_963574655.1 Perodicticus potto | reverse complement strand
ATAGAGATCTTTCACGCCCTTTGTTAGCTAAACACCCAAATATTTCATCTTCTTTGGCACTACTGTGAAAGGAATAGAGTCCTTGACTGTTTTCTCAGCTTGACTATTGGTATATATAAAGGCTACAGATTTATGGGTGTTGATTTTGTAGCCTGAGACATTGCTGTATTCCTTGATCACTTCTAAAAGTTTTGTAATAGAATCCCTGGTGTTTTCCAGATATACAATCATATCATCTGCGAAGACTGAAAGTTTGATCTCTTCTGACCCTATGTGAATACCCTTGATTGCATTTTCTTCCCTGATTGCAATGGCTAAAACTTCCATTACAATGTTGAAGGTCAATGGAGACAATGGGCAAACTTGTCTGGTTCCTGATCTAAGTGGAAATGGTTTCAATTTAACTCCATTCAATACAGTATTAGCTGTGGATTTGCTGTAGATGGCCTCTATCAGTTTAAGAAATGTCCTTTCTATACCAATTTTCTTTAAGTGTTCTGATCATGAAGGGATGCTGGATATTGTCAAAAGCTTTTTCTGCATCAATTGAGAGAATCATATGGTCTTTATTTTTTAATTTGTTTAAGGGCTGAATTACATTTATAGATTTATGTATATTGAACCAGCCTCGAGACCCTGGGATAAAGCCCACTTGGTTGTGCTGTATAATTTGTTTAATGTGTTGCTGGATTCTGTTTGCTAGGATCTTGTTGAATATTTTTGCATCAATATTCAGTAGTGATAGTGGTCTATAGTTTTCTTTTCTGCTGCTGTGATTCCTTTCAGGGTCTTCTTCACAATTTTTTTGCCAAGACTGATGTCTACAAAGTTTTTCCAACATTTTCTTCTAGAATTCCTGTAGTTGCCATACTTAGATTTAAGTCTTTTATCCATCCAAATTTAGCTTTTGTGAGTGGTGAGAGGTGTGGATCCCGTTTCAGTTATTTACATGTGTTTATCCAATTTTCCCAGCACAATTTATGGAATACAGATTCTTTACCCCAGAGTATGCTTTTATCTGCTTTGTCAAAAATAAAATGGAGATATAAGGATGATTTCATATCTAGTTTGTCTTTTCTGATCCACCAGTCTATGTCTCTGATTTTGTACCAGTACCACGCTATGTTCGTTATGATAGTCTTGTAGTATAGCTTGAATTCTGATGTTTCCCAAATTGTTTGTACTATGTACAGTTACATGAGCTATTCAGGGTCTTTTCTGGTTCCATATGAAATGTAGAACTATTTTTTCCAGATGTGCAAAAATGTGGTGTTAGTATTTTAATGGGAATTGCTCTAAATGTAAAAATCAACAAGAAACAACCAAATGACTCCATTTAAAAAAAGGATAAAAACTATAAAACACACTTCTCAAATGAAGTCAAACTAATGGTCAAAAAACTCTTTAAAAAAATACTCAACATCTCTAATCATTAGGGAAACGCAAATCAAACCATATTGAGATATCTCCTAATTCCAACGAGAATGGCTTGTTTTATTTTTATTATTATTTTATTTATTTATTTATTTTTGAGAAAGAGTCTCACTATGTCAGCCTTGGTGGAGTGCTGTGGTGTCACAGCTCAAAGAAACCTCCAGCTCTTTTTTTTTTTTTTTTAATTAAATCATAGCTGTGTACAGTAGTGCAATCATGGGGTACAATGCTCTGGTTTCATATACAATCTGAAATATTTTCATAAAAACTATTTAGCCTTCATGGCATTTTCTTAGTTATTGTATGAAGACACTTGTATTCTGCATTTAATAAGTTTCACCTGTACCCTTCTGAAATGCACCTTAGGTGTGGCCCCACCAATTATTCTCCCTCCATTTATCCTCCTCCCTCCCCTCCCTTGTCCCTTTCCCCATATTCTTGTGCAATAATTGGGTTATAGCCTTCAATTGAAAGCTATAAATTAGCTTCATAGTAGGGCTGAGTACACAGGATGATTTTTCTTCCATTCTTGAGATACTTTGCTGAGAAGAATATATTCCAGCTCCATCCATGTAAACTGAAAGAGATAAAGTCTCCATCTTTCTTTAAGGCTGCATAATATTCCACGGTATACATGTACCACAATTTACTAATCCATTTGTGGGTTGAAGGGCACTTGGGCTTCTTCCATGACTTAGCAATTATGAATTGTGCTGCAA
Source organism: Perodicticus potto (assembly GCA_963574655.1). Taxonomy (NCBI): domain Eukaryota; kingdom Metazoa; phylum Chordata; class Mammalia; order Primates; family Lorisidae; genus Perodicticus; species Perodicticus potto. The sequence goes on along the minus strand of CAUYRH010065835.1, from coordinate 20,736 downwards.
TAAACCTTCTGGTACAGATGTCTTTGTTATAATGTGATTATTGGTCATCTGGGTATATACGTAGTAAAGAAATTCTAGGACTGAATGGCAGGTCTATTTTTAAATCTCTAAGTATTCTCCAAACAGCCTTCCAAAAGGAACATATTAGTTTGCATTCCCACCAGCAGTGTAGAAGTTTTCCTTTTAATCCATAACCACACCAGAATCTCTGGTTTTGTGATTTTGTTATGTGTGCTAATCTTATTGGAGTTAGACGATATCTTAAAGTAGTTGTTTTTTTTTTTTTAATTGTTGGGGATTCATTGAGGGTACAAGAAACCATGTTACACTATTTGCATTTGTTGGGTAAAGTCCCTCTTACAATCGAGTTTTGCCTCCAAAAGGTGTGGCACACACCAAGGCCCCAAGACCCCAACCCCTTCGCTCCTTCCCTCTCTCTGCTCTTCCTTTCCCCACCCCTCCCTCATTCTTTCTCTCTCTGTTTTACCCATAACTCACCCCCACCAAGTCAATAATTTTCATTAATTGTCCTCATATCAAACTTGAGTACATTGGATTCACGCTTCTCCATTCTTGAGATGCTTTACTAAGAATAATGTGTTCCACTTCCATCCAGGTTAATACAAAGGCTGTAAAGTCTCCATTTTTTTTAATGGCTGAATAGTATTCCATAGTGTACACATACCACAGTTTGTTAATCCATTCCTGGATTGGTGGGCATTTCGGCTGCTTCCACATTTTGGCGATCGTAAACTGAGCTGCAATAAACAATCTAGTGCAAGTGTCCTTATGATAAAAGGATTTTTTTCCTTCTGGGTAGATCCCTTCTCGGCCTTTTGGCTAAGATCAAATGTAGTATCTGTTCTTATCAGTTTTTGTTTTTTTAAAGTATGGCATATTTGTATTTTAATAGCTGTTATTGGATTAAACAGTTGGGGTAAGACTACAATCACAAAATAACTGGTTTTCACACAGATAGCCCCAAGGCATCCTGTAGTCTACAGTACATCTATTAAAAAAGAAAAAACTACATTGTGTTCAGTAGAATTTTTACTAACTATAAATAAATCAGGAGCCATATAGAGTATGACTAAGTCAAATGGTTTTACAGAATTATTTCTGGGGTAGCTTTCCCCCACTAGACGTATGTGTACCCCAATAGGGTATAGGATCCTATTGATTTTATTTGCTTTCTTGTTCCCCGCAGCTACCATGGTATAAGTGTGTTTATGCCAAAATTCTACTTAAGGTAAGATTTGATTGATTCTGTTAGGTAGCAGAGTTACCCGCCACAGTTTGAAAACCTAATGTATGTTTTATTGTTTAAAAAAAAAAAAAGAAACCAAAAAAGTGGAAAGAACAGAAATAGTATTAGAATACAAGGCATATTTTATTTTCACTGAAAAGGAAAAATGTTGCTGTAAGAGACCACATGGGCAGGATATCCTTATGTCAATTACTTTTGTAAAAACTTACGATACCTTTCTACAACAATGCCAGGATTTCAAGATCTAAGCATTCTGTGTAGGTTCTACAGTATAGATGAGGCGGGGGTGGGGGTGGGAGGGGAAGTGGCTCACACCTGTAATCCTAGCACTCTGGGACACCGAGATGGGTGGATTGCTTGAGCTCAGGAGTTTGAGACCAGCCTGAGCAAGAGCAAGACCCCCGTCTCTACTGAAAAAAAAAAAAAAAAACAAAAAAACCTAGCCGGACATTGTGGTGTGCTCCTATAGTCCCAGCTACTTGGGAGGCTGAGGCAAAAGGATTTCTTGAACCTGGGAATTTGAGGTTACAGTGAGCTGTGACGCCATAGCACTCTACCTAAGGCAACAGAGTGTGACTCTTTCTCAAAAAATTAGAAATAAAAAATAGAAAAATATAGATGATTAAGGCAGGGATGCAAAGTATCCATAGGAGAGGATACTTTTTCATTTAGTAACTGTTGCCCATTATGATGAATATAGAGATTAAAATTGTAGCATTTGGTTTCTACCCTGTTTCACTAATGTAGTATGCTATATTAGTATATTTCCTTTCTTATTTTGGACTACTTTTCAGGTTGTTGAAAATCAAATAAAATAAATATGAAATAAAGATTGAAGTGAATACTAACACAAAAGGAAAAAATGCTAATAAGCCCTGTAAGTCTGCTCAATACAGTGTGTGAGCTGGGATCCAGTACTTTGGAGACATGTTTCCAAGGGGGAAGCTGTCCAACGCACGGAGACTTTATTTCTGATGCTGGCAGCCTGCTCTGTTTACCAAAGGAAAGAGTGAATTACATCAGTCAAATTACATTGCTATTGCAGATATGCTTGATTTTTCAAGAAGGAAACATTGTAATCTTTGAAGTTTTTTCTCTTTTTATGCCCCCCCCACATTTATTTCTTCACCAATGTTAATTAATTGGCAAAGGAGATATTTAGGGACACCTAATACGTCTTTTTTTTTTTTTTTTATTAAATCATAGCTTTGTACATTAATGCAATCATGGGGTACAATGTGCTGGTTTTATATACAATTTGAAATGTTTTCATCAAACTGGTTAACACAGCCTTCATGGCATTTTCTTAGTTATTGTCTCAATAACTAAGTTATTGAGACAATAACTAAGAAAATTTACCTAGTAAATTTCACCTGTGCCCTTGTAAGATGCATCATAGGTGTGGTCCTTTTCCTAGCGTCTGCAACAGTTCAAATGTAGGCCCTTTAAGAATTTTGATGACTCCCGATCAACTTAAAATGTAGCACACTGTACATTGTGTTCTGTTCCTTGCTGTTTTTCACTGAACAATATGTGTACCTTAGAGATCAGTATATAGAGAATATCTTCATTCTTTTCATACAGTTCACAGTATTCCAGTTTATGGATGCATTATGTTTACTTAAATATCGTAGCTGGTTTCACTTCCCCCACTGTTCTTGGTAAAGGCTGACAGTATTATCTTGAGCTGGCTGAGGACCTAATACCCAGGGACTGAGGAACAATAGAGCATTTAACAGATGGAGGGGCTTCTTCCCAATCAGTACAAAGCCCTGGATCTCCTTAGCACACCACACTGTTCTTCATTGCTCCTAGCAATTACAATTCTGAAAAAATGATTCTTTAAGGCAATGACTTCTCACCCTGGCTTTGGAGAACCCAAGGTATTTTTAGTCATTTTTTTGTGGCTTTTGGAAATTTTCATAGACTAAATTTAGCAAATTCAGTATGTATATTATGTATTATTAATAAACTATAATAAAAACACATCAATTAAAAATAATAATTAAGGCTGGGTGTGGTGGCTCATGCCTGAATCCTAGTACTTTCAGAGGTTGAGGCTGGAGGATGGCTTGAACCCAAGAGTTCGAGGGTGCAGTGAGCTATGATGAGGCCACCACACTCTAGCCTGGTAACATAGCAAGACCCTGTCTCTAAATCGATCAATCAATTAGTCAATCAATTCTTATTATATACATTATAATTCTTAAGTTATAGTAAACATATAATCACTATTTTAATCATTAAAATAAAAAGTATAGATTATATAGTTATGCATTTTAGAGATTACAGTATTAAAATATATATACTTTTCATCTTTTTGTACACACATATTTCCCTAAGATCTATAAGACATTTTAGCCTTAATAATGATAATATTAATAGCAGCAATAATAGGAATCACTGCTTTCTGAGCACTTAACCATGGGCAGTTTATAAAAATTAAGTTATTTTAGTTTTTCAGCAAGGTGACAGAAGTTACCTTTTGCTCATGGAAGAGGAAACTGATGTTGAAAAAATTTATGTAAACTGCTTAGCTCTTGACCATTAACCATCATAATGCACTTTTATTACATAAAGTTTGGAGAATATGTTGCCAAAAAGAATGTAATTTGGGAACTTGGGCTCTTAAGCTGCTTTTAATGGGCAAGCATGATAGAATGTCACCATGACTGAAGATCACTTAAGGAAGGGTTTATAGTGAAAATTCTTATACTCCACTGGCCTACCCGTGGGAGAGGTCATGAGAGTCAGTTGATGGCTTTGAAGAGTCAGTTGCTCCTCATCCTCTCACTGACCTGTTCCCATTTTCCTCAGCAAAAATGCAAAAGGAGGGGGTCAGGGTGGCAAGAGGGACTGAAACCTCAGTGGAAACCAGATGTTGAACTGGCCAAGCCTCTGATCTGAAGACCTCAGGGATGACTGACCCATGAGTAGGGGAGCAATATTTTCAAATAATGTATTTTAAAAACTCTCTGCTGTAATGCAAACTAGCAAACACTAGATTTATTTGTAAGGGCTCTTCACATAAGTATGTGTCACATCTGTGCTTGTCTGTAATTGTGAACAAATAGAGACAGAAGTACAGAAACCTGGGATACTCGTGCTAATAATCAGAGCTATTCAATTTCACCTATTCAAATAGGCACCAGGGAAACGTGAAACTCTCCAAGAATTTCTTTAGTCATTTTCATGGAGGGATGGGCATAGCATGGAGAAAAAGGAGAAGCCAAGGAGGAATGATTAATTGGATGTTGAGAGGGGACTTGTTTGACCAAACATTTGTTTTTTCAAATACTTATTTGCACTGCAGTTTGAAGATACTCTTTTACTTTTCAAGTTAATTTTTTGTTTGAATAGTTCTTTACTAAAGTAGATAGGTTGCTGCAGTTGCTAAGTTTTGTGTTATTGTTTTGCCAGACATGAGAGTATTGTTTTTTATAATGTTTAGGGACTTTTCATATTTGCTTAGCATGAAATGCCACAAATAATGTCGTCTTAATGTTGGCAATGTTTAGTTGAAAATGAATGCAAGAAAGCAAATGACATGAGAAAATTCACTTCACTTTCTTGGTGTACATCAGTGCCCACCAGCATGGGTTTATATAACTGTAGTGTTTAGTGGTCATTATCCCTTTACTACAAAAAAAAATAGCATAGTGATTATTACAATACTTTGGCTCAGTGAAGTTTGTAGGAGTTACTAAAACAAGATGCAAGTAAAGGCCAGACGGCTTGGCTCAAACCTGTAATCCTAACACTCTGGGAGGTTGAGGTGGGTGGATTGCCCTGAGCTCACAGGTTCGAGACTAGCCTGAGCCAGAACAAGACCCCTGTGTCTGACAATAGCACTGTGGCAGGTGCCTGTATTCCCACCTACTTGAGAGGCTGAGGCAAGAGAATCACTTGAGCCCAAGAGTTTGAGGTTGCTGTGAGCTGTATCGCCATGGCACTCTCAAAAAAACAAGATGCAAGTAGCCCTGGGAATAAGATAAACCTAATATACTACATGATTATGAAGGTTATTTTGTCATTGCAAAAGAAAATTTAGCTATCAAAGAGGATTTTTTATGTTGTCTCAGCATCTGGCTGGGTCACAAACCTAACACTGTAGATGAGCAAAGCATACAGCCTGCTGAGTTTGTGTTTGTTGTGCTGTTTCTGTATTCACTTTGTGAGTGTATGTGGGGGATGGGGCAGGGAGGGGAGCTTGTCTGTTTTGATTGATTGCTGCCACCTAAGACATCTTGAGGCCAGACAGAAATTCTCCTGCTATAGTGATTTATAACTTTAAGGATGAGGAGAGTTTGCCATGTCTAGGATGTGAAAAGGGAGACCTCATGTGATGATGTGTGTATGCTGGAGTTCGTAGGAGGAGGCTCTAGAAAATCACCCAAGGTTTTCTGTGCTCCCAAAGGCTTGGGGTTAGGGTGTGGTGGGGAGAACCGTGTGGGCATTGCACACTTACCTGCACACCGAGACCTGTGCCTTGGGCTTTACTTGCTTTATCTAATTGAGCCCTCACTGTGATGCTCGATCACCTTACTGGTTGTTCAGGAGAGGAAATCCAGCTTAGAGAAGTCTCTTTCCTTAGCCAGAGAGTGGTGGAGTCAGACCTTGAACCCACATCTCATGTTCTTTACTCGTGCCACATGGACTGGACTTGTTTCCTATAGCTGCCATACCCAAGTACCATAAACAATGGGTATTTATTCTCTCATGGTTCTGAAGGTTGAAAGTCCAAAATCAGAATGTTGGTATGGTTGGTCCTTCCTGAGGGCCATGAGGAAGAATCTGTTCCATGCCTCTTTCCAAACACCTGGTAGTTTTCTGGCAATCTTTGACCTTCCTTGGCATGTAGAAGCCTGTGCCTTCTTCATTTCCATGTGACCTTTCTGGAGGTGTGTCTGTGTCCACATTTCTCCTTTTCATAAAGACACTGTCTCATTTTGGATTAAAGCCCATCCTAATGACCTCATCATCACGACCTACATCATCAGTGAGCAAATAGCATCACATTCCGAGTTACTCTCTATTAGAACCTCAACAATTTGAATTTTGAGAAGGGGCAATTCAACTCTAAATGTGAATTCAGTTTTACTTTCTTGTGGCATATGTTTACACACACATAGATACACACACTTTTTTTCTAAAGATTTAATTTTTTAAAAGCAGTTTTAAGGTCATAGGGAAATAAAAGGAAGGGACAGAGTTCTAGGTATCTCCTGTCCCCACACATGCCTGGTCTACCCCATTATCAGCATGTTCCAGGATAGTGGTGCATTTGTTTCCATCCGTGAACATTGATACAGGAGATCACATGGTTCACACTGGGTTTACTCTTGGTGTTGCACGTTTTTGGGGTTTGGACAAATAGATAATGGGACAGGTATACATTTACATACTACCTTATAGCATTATGCAGTACTCAGTGTCGTAAAAAACTTATGTGCCATTGTAATTTTTATTGCTGAAAGTTTTGATGTTGATGTCTCAAAATTGTACTTCTGATAATTTTTTTTCATAACAAAAAGACTTGCAGATAGTTTTCTCACTCATTCATACTGGAATCTGAAGACACCTGTGGCCTCTTATGCCTCCCTTCATAGTTTTTCTGCCCCTCTTGCCCACGTATATTGGCTGTAGAAGGGATCCATCCTAAAATATGAAATAATGAGATTTAGTCATGTTTTCAGCCAAGCAGTTAAGGTATTCTCTAGAGTAGACCTACATTGTGATATTATTTGTTCCCACATAAAACCTCGACAGATTTAGAATCGAGAATTGTAAAAGACAAATAAAATCAAGGATTTTTATATTCTGTCATGCTTCTTACCTTGAACAGTATTTCCATGTGTTTGATTTTATTTTTAAACCTTCCGGCTGATGAATCTGCCCAAAAAGAACCCTTGGGATTTGACAAAATTTTACCCTATGATAAATGCACGTGGGTCATCCTTCTAGTTAACACATTGGCCTGAGTTTGCAGAGAGAGTAATCCTTCCCCTGTCCCTACCCAGCTTAAAGCAACTACATCTAGACCCCCAGAAACATCACCTGCTTTAGGTGGGGCTACTTATTTTTCTTCTTGGCTTGCACAGATTGCCCTGGTGTTTCAGACATTGCTTTTTGGAAATGGGTCAGTAGGAAAGTTCTGTTATTAGAAATCATCTCTTCCTGAAGGAAACAAATTATTCTTTTCAACTCAGCTCGCTAATATGAAATAGAAAACCCAGCACTTTCTCATAGCTGCTCTAAGACATTGTATCAGGTTAATAACAGTGAAGAATCAGATGTGCTAAAAGCCACATGGGACCACAGTCCACAGCCAAGCAAGAGGCAGGAATATTCATACCACAAATGTGGAGAGTGGGGCATCTTCTTTTTAGAGAGCTACAGATGCTGTGGAAATTTCAATTTTCTCTGTGGCATTTAAACCGTATTTTTTTTTTTTTTTAGTGTCAAAGAATAGAAAATTAGTTTTAATTGTTACTTATGAGGCACCATATGGCTTCTCTATAATTTTGGCTTCCCATGGAGCTGCATGTGCATATAGAAAATGAAATTAATTGGAAATCACACCCTGAAATCTATTATTAAGTTAATATAGCTAACAGCTTGTGGGGTGTCCTCACACTCAGCATGATGTAATTGCACATAATAATAAGTAACTATAAACTCATATAACAGACAAGCCAGAATAAACAGAGGTCAAAGGGACAGGCTTTGGAAAGCAAGAGCATTAATAATGGATGTCGCAGCAAACATTTCAGTTCCTTACAGTTTGCAAGCCCAAGGTGGAGAAAAGAAGTTTAATCATATTCAGATGAATTAATCAGCAGTCTTGTGAATTTCACAGCCAAGGGACTGATTTTTATTTTGCAAACTAGTGTTATGCAAGCTAAGGTCACTCTTGGTAGAACTAGTGGCAACTGTTTGTCAGAGGTGCCCAAACTTAGCATCAAAATCCACTGTGGAACTAGGATTTGGGCTTACTAGTTCTAGATTTCACTTTTTTTTTTATTCTTGAGACAGAGTCTTACTATGTCATGTCACCCTTGGTAGAGTGCTGTGGTGTCACAGCTCACAGCAACCTCAAACTCTTGGACTTAAGCAGTTCTCTTGCCTCAGCCTCCAAGTAGCTGGGACCACAGGCGCCCACCACATGCCTGGACATTTTTTTGTTGCACTTGTCATTGTTGCTTTAGCTGGCCCGGGCTGGGTTTGAACTCCACAGCCTGGGTGTATGTGGCTGGTGCCCTACCCACTGAGCTATGGGCGCCGCCTAGATTTCTCAGGTATTAAGATGCACTACAAGTGATTGTGATATTGCTCAGCCATGGACCATGGAAACTGTAGATTTAAGTGATGTATCACATGTGGCTCTGTATATTATTTAAAGGATAAAGTTCATAGCTAGTGTGTGTTCAGTTTCCCTAATTTGGTTCCTAACCTTATAATAGAATAACCTCAGAATAGAATAAAATGAGTTAAAATAAAAATGTAACATAAGCTATTTATTTATATTTGGTAAGCCCAGATAGAGTGAACAAATAATGTGATGTCATCTGTGTTTTTTATGAAGTTTATTAGTTTATGGGTCTATCTCCTTCAACTCAGTGAGAACATTGGCTGTTTTGTTCAACTGGTGGTCAGGATGTGGTAGGAATTCAATAAATGTTTTTGGAATATAAATTTGAATGTGAAAAGGGACAAAATTAACTCCTGGATATTCTTTTATTTTATTTTTTTTCTTTTAAAACATTTTTGTAAAGGTGTACCTCACCCTGAGACCCTCCCCCTCCCTCCTTCCCTCTCTCTGTTCTTCCTTTGCCCCAATCCCCCCTCCTCTCTCTCTCTCTCTCTCTCTTTCTCTGCTCTCCCCTTCCTCCACCCCACCGTGTCATTAATTGTCCTCATATCAAAATTGAATACATAGGATTCATGCTTCTCCATTCTTGTGATACTTTACTAAGAATAATGTTTCCACTTCTATCCAGGTTAATATAAAGGCTGTAAACTTTCCATTTTTTTAATGGCTAAATAGTATTCCATGGTACACATATACCACAGCTACCATACCAACCCATATCCATTCCTGGGTTGGGGGCATTTAGGCTGTTTCCACATTTTGGCGATTGTAAATCGAGCTGTCACAAACAGTCTAGTGCAAGTGTCCTTATGATAAAAGGCTTTTATTCCTTCTGGGTGGATGCCAGTAATGGGATGGCACGATCAAATGGGGGGGTCTAGCTTGAGTTCTTTGAGGTTTCTCCATACTTCCTTCCAAAAAGGTTGTATTAGTTTGCAGTCCCACCAGTAGTGTAAAAGTGTTCCTTTCTCTCCACATCCATGCCACCAGCATCTGCAGTTTTGAGTTTTGTGATGTGGGCCATTCTCACTGGGGTTAGATGATATTTCAGGGTGGTTTTGATTTGCATTTCTCTAATAATTAGGGATAATGAGAATTTTTTCATATGTTTGCTAGCCATTCGTCTGTGTTCTTTAGAGAAGGTTCTATTCATCTCTCTTCCCCATTGATTTATGGGATTGTTGGCTTTTTTCATGTGGATTAATTTGAGTTCTTTATAGATCCTAGGTATTAAGCTTTTGTCTAATTCAAAATATGCAAATATCCTTTCCATTGTGTAGGTTGTCTATTTGCTTTGGTTGTTGTCTCCTTAACTGTACAGAAGCTTTTCAGTTTGATTAAGTCCCATTTGTTTATTTTTGTTGTTGCAGTTGCCATGGCAGTCTTCTTCATAAAGCTTTTCCCAGGCTGATGCCTTCCAGTGTTTTTCCTAAGCTTTCTTTGAGGATTTCTATTGTTTCATGCCTTAAATTTAAGTCCTTTACCATCTTGAATCAATTTTCATGAATGGAGAAAGGTGCAGGTCTAGTTTCAGTCTTTTACATGCGGATATCCAGTTCTTCCAGCCCCATTTATTGAATAGGAAGTCTTTACCCCAGTGTATGTTCTTGTTTGGTTTATTGAAGATTAAGTGGTTGTAAGATGTCAGTTTCATTTCCTGGTTCTCTATTTGATTCTAAATGTCTGTGTCTCTATTTTTGTGCCAGTACCATGCTGTCTTGACCACTATGGCTTTGTAGTACAGCCTAAAGTCTGGTATGCTGATGCCCTCGGCATTGTTTTTATTGCTAAGAACTGCCTTAGCTATATGGGGTTTTTTCTGGTTTCATACAAAACACAGAATCATTTTTTTCCAAGTCTTGAAAGTACAATGTTGGTATTTTAATAGGGATGGTAGATTGCTTTGGGAAGTATAGACATTTTAACAGTGATGATTCTTCCCAGCCTTGAGCATAGTATGTTCTTCCATTTGTTAATATCCTCTGCTAGTTCCTTTCTTAGGATTTCATAATTTTCTTGGTAGAGGGCCTTCATTTCTTTGTTAGGTATATTCCTAGGTATTTCTTTTTTTTTTTTTCAAGCTATGGTAAAGGGAGTTGTGTCCTTAATTAGCCTCTCACCTTGACTGTTATTGGTGTATACAGGCTACTGACTTGGGGACACTGATTTTATGTGCTGAGACGTTACTATATATTTTGTTGTTGTTGTTGCAGTTTTGGCCGGGGCCGGGCTTGAGCCCACCATCCTGGGCATATGGAGCCAGTGCCCTACTCCCTGAGCCACAGGTGCCACCCCGTTACTGTATTTTTTGATGATTTCCAGGAGTCTTGTGGTTGAGTCTTTGCGGTTCTCTAAGTATAAAATCATATCGTCAGCAAAGAGGGAGAGTTTGACCTTCTCTGCTCCCATTTGGATGCCCTTTATTTCCTTGTCTTGCCTAATTGTATTTGCTAGAACTTCCAGCACTATGTTGAATAGTAATGGCGACAGAGGACGACCTTGTCTGGTTCCAGTTCTAAGTGGAAAAGCTTTCAGTTTTACTCCATTCAGTAAAATATTAGCTGTGGGTTTGTCATAGATAGCATCGATCAGTTTAAGGAATGTGCCACCTATGCCTATACTCTTCAGTGTTCTAATTAGAAAAAGATGCTGGATTTTATTGAATGCTTTCTTCGCATCTTTTGAGAGGATCATATGGTCTTTGTTTTTGCTTCTGTTGATACGGTGAATAACGTTTATGGACTTGCGTATGTATGTTAAACCAGCCTTGCATCCCTGGGATGAAACCTACTTGATCTTGATGTATGACTTTTTTGATGGTAAGCTGTAATCTGTTGGCTAGGATTTTGTTAAATATACATCTATATTCATTAATGAAATTGGTCTGAAGTTCTCCTTTTTAGTTGGGGCTTTTCCTTGGATATTCTTTTCATTAAAAGCATCAGAATACAATATCTATTTCTCATAAATTGATGTGTTATGAATGGTTATACAATTTGTGGTGCTAGTATTAAAGTATCCAACCTGACTGTTAATTTAAGGCCACTGAGGACAGAATTTGCATGGATCTGATACTAGGAAGGAGAGTCTTTCTAGCCCTTATTTCTCTTCCAGTGGAGAAAAGGTGTACACGTAAAAATTATATCTGTCAGAACCATGTCTAGAATTCTAGTTGAGATTCTTATTGACCAGACTTTTGGGATAAACACCAGTCGAGATAGGTCATCGTGCTAGTGGTGCATTTTTGTGCATGGTGCAAAGGTGTCCCAAGACTGCATCTCTGAAACCTACTTTCATTTCTCTTTTTTCACCTTTACAGTTTATGTTATTTTATGCTACCCACATTGCCTGGTATTATATTTGTTTTCCAATATTTGTAAATGTGTTACCTACTTCCATTCTTCCATTCCTGTTCATTTTCTGCCTCAGGGCAGAATTGTGTTGTGAAGCTCTTAAATGCTGCACAGATAACTATGATGTTGAAATCACCTTGTTACATAGCCTCAAAACATGTTGCCTGTGGTAAGTCTGACTGGTTTGTACATAAGGCAGGGATCTCATTGATGGATCAGTGGGAAGGAGGTAATGGCAGTATGGCCAACAACTGAAGCAGAGACAATGGGAAAACGGATGGTGTCCACAGAGCTGAACAGAGTCGAGAAAGATCTGTAGACTGAGTTAGGTTGATCTGTGGCCTGGCCAGCAGAAGCCAGCAGCGGTCTCTCAGTATCAGGGCTCCCTTTTTTTGTTGCACAATAGAGCCCTGATTTTTTTTAAATTTAATAGTCTATTTTGAAATAATTCCAAATTTAGGGAAAAGTGCTAAGTGCAATACAAAAAAACTCCCATATTATTTTCATCCTGATTCCTCTACTGTTAACATTGAAGAATAAGCTACAAGCATGATGCCTTATCACTCCTAAAGGTGGTGTGTGTTTCCCCTCATGTAGGGATGCTTTCTTCCATCATCAGCATTCACCCCTTCAAGTCAGGAAGCAGTATTGCTGCCCCCCTACCCTCTAGTTCACAAAGCTCACTGAAATGTCATTAGTTGTCCTGACGGTGTTTTTCTTTTCTGAGCAAGATCCAAGTCAGAAACACATGTTACATTTAGTTATCATGGCTATTGAGCCTCCTCTACTCTGGCACATTTCCTGTCTTTCTAGTACTTAACAGTCCAATTTTTTCTTTCGTAGAATCTCTCTCAACCTGGACCCGTCCAATGTTTCCATATGACCAGATTCAGATTCCACACTCTTGGTGAAAATGACTTAGAAATGATGGTCAGCTGTTCATATTTGGTCCCATCAGAAAGTGCCTATCACCCCCACTGGTCACATTGGTACGCCATGTTTCTGCACCTTAGATTTGACACTTCTCTTTGTAATTGATGAGAATTTTGTGGGGAGATGATGTTAATATCATGTTCCTCATCCCACTTACACCCACCTTTCTTTGCCTTTATGGACAACGCCTGGCCAAATCTGTCACCTCAGCAGTGGGTTGTTGATTGGTGAGTCTCACTTTCATCATTTGTGCTACATTTGTTGGTTAGTGTTCTACTAAAAGAGCCCCTTTCCTTTTGTCTTTATTTATATCAGCACTGACCTATGAATTCTTGTTTTAGTCAGTGAATTATCTTCTATTCCTAAATCTTCATCATTTGACATGACTTCATCATTTCCTTAGGTACTTCCTTACTTTCTGGCACAAGATATCCCAATTTCAACTTGCACTTTTCTTTTCCCAGGCCTAGTATCAGCCATTTCTCTAACAAACCCTGATTATTTTTGGTAGACATGGTTGTTAAACACTAATATCTGGGCACTTGGTTGTCCTCATTATTACTGAGATATTACTGTTTTTAGACCTTATGAGGAGATAGGGTTTATGTATACACACAAATATATAAGTATACACACATGTACAAATATATATTAAATAGATATATTTATATATATACATACATCTATAACCATTCCTTAATCTACATGTTACAATAGTATTGGGTTTATATTAATACCTTTCTATTCATAAATGTTACGATTCTCTCTAGCCTTCTGCCTTTCCATGTTTGGAAATACTTTCTTTAATAGCAGGAAACTTGGTTATATATGGGTATGTGTGTGTGTGTATTTGTGTACTTAGTGAAAACCTGAAAGGTCCCCTTGTAGCTGAGGACAAGGAGTGCCAAGGGCAAGAAGGAGAAGTAAGATGAAGATACTGGCAGATGTCAGTTTGAGCTTAAGTACACAGGTACTGAAGGGATGTCAGAGGCTGCTTCATAGAGACACAACAAGGGTACATTTGATAGCACCCCAAAGTGAAGATGTTGGAGAGGTTGTGGGCAGAAGCAAACAGCATGGTTGGGAGATGGGTCACAATAGAGGACATATCTATTTATGACCATAAACAGCATAGTTGGGAGATTCAGGTCCCACACTCTTGGTGAAAATGACTTAGAAATGATGGTCAGCTGTTCATAGATGGCCCGGTCAGAAACAGTCTGTTGTGTACCTGTTGTGTCTCTATGAAACAGCCCCGACATCCTTTCCGTACCTGATACTGATGTCTGCCAGTATCTTCATCTTACTTCTCCTCCTTCCCCCTGGCACTCCTCGTCCTCAGCTACAAGGGGACCTCTCAGGTGTTCAAAGTGTATATGGCTGCCTGGAATAAAGACTATATTTCCCAACTTGTGATTTAATTGTGGCCAGTGGAAAAAGCCAGTTTGACCATGAAAATGGAAGCCAGATGTCGGGGGGCTGTGATGATTGTGGAATAGGGATACTAGCCCAGAATAATTCACCTTGGGACTTTATTAAAATTTTCAAATTATTATTTTAAGTGTTTGGTCCCTCAACAACTGAACCCGATTTTAACTAACACTACCGCTGCTAGATAAGAAGGAAATGAAAATAATTCTAAATTCAGTCAGGCAGCAAAGACATTCATAAAGGAGGCTAATACCGAATTTATTGGAGATTACAGTGAAGGTACCAAATTTAATCTCTTGAAATCTAGTGACAAAATTTACAGAAGTTTAGAAGGATTATAGTGGAGAGTAAGCAACACAATAATATGCTTCTAGTAAGTGAAGTTAATAGCCGTAGCCTTACAGAGGTGGCTGACTTCTATCTACTAAAATGAGATGGAATTTGGCAGAAATTGGGGGTAGGATATCCCGAGTTAACCCAGAGAAGCAGTCTTCAAGATCACTTTGTGTGGAGATTCCCATTTGTCTTGGTAACTGTAAGAAATAGCTCCAATCTGTAATAAGAGCACAGAAAAAAAATCACTCCTGTCCTGGCTGAGAGGTCTGCTCCAGCTCCTTACAGAGCTGACCTCATTTATAACACGAGATTTCAAAGTATTGTAGAACCTCCTGCCTATATTGACCATCTTGTTAAGTTTACCCAATTTCCATAGACCTGACATGTACCACGTGTGGGTATCAGTACATAGGCCTAGTTCCTTACATTAACTACTTCTCCGTGTTGGCCAGTTTGTTACAGTCCGGTGGGTGGTCAGCTTACAGAGGTGCTACTGTATTTCTCTAGTGCTTATGTTACTTTTAACCCCAGGAAGATTTAAAGCTTAGTAAACAGATGATGAAAGTTCTGAAACCCATGATACTGAATCCTTTTCAGTTATTAATGGTCTGCATACAGGTTTGTACTGTTTAAGAGAATTTGGCATATTGATGTAACTAACAAAGTGGACATTGATTCTACTTTGTTTAGTTGAGTAATTGACATTATTCTTATAATTTTTATGTTGAAAGATGAGTTTTTGACAAAGATTATGAATAGCATTGCTATGCTTTTAAAGTTCACTGAATCTTTTATTTATTTTAATTTGTTAGGAAATTACTGGTGCAATTTAGTACTCAGATGATTTGGCTTGCTAGGTCAGACAATTTAAGTGCTTCAGAAAAGAACATGGGAATATTGAATTTATAAATGTAGTTTAAAATGTTTGAGAAAAATTAAACTTGTAAGTAATACTGATTGATGAAAAGAGTTTAATATGTCCAACTTGAGTTGTTTGTATCTTAATCAAAAGCCCCTTAAAAGTGAATTAAAATTTTGATCTTAAAAATTGAATAAGATTTACAAGTTGAACTCAAAGGCTTCTGGAAAAAAATGGATTTTTAAACTTTTGTCATTTTACCAAAACAAATATTTAATTTAAAACCACAAGTAGGCTCTTCTCTGCAGAGAAGCCACCGTAGAGCTCCCCAAAGATGAATGCAAGGAGCCTTTCCTGCTGCAGAGGCCGTAATGGGAGATATGTGGTAGACGAGACTGTTGTCCTGGCAGGGCCTGGTGTCAGGCTTGATGCCAAAACTAATTTGTAGCATCATTGCTTGGGCTAACGTGGCCAGGTTATGGATTGTCAGCCTTCAGTGTGGGAGTTTCTGTCCTGGGCAGCAAGATAGCATTCCTATCTGTCTCTGGGTCGGGATGGGAAGTGTTATAGAAAAATCCTGGGCTGGAGTCCTCAGCCCTTAAGTAACTTACTGTCTTTTGAACTGTAAGGTTTTCAGCAATATATTGGGGACAATAATTTCTAAATCATGTGGTTATTGGGAGGGTTAGAACTCATAGACATAGAGCCCTCAGTATATTGCTTGTCACTTAGCAGGAGCTCAGACAACAGTGACATTTGTTAGAAGATGATGAGGCTGATGAATTAACTTAGAAACTGGGGCCAAAACAGAATAGTTCCCATTCGTCAGTCACCTGTTACATTGCCAGTCATTATACAAAGTCTTTACATTGATTACATCTCTGAATTTTCCCAGTAACCCACGAGATCTTTACTATATTATTCTGTCCATTTTACAGAGAAGTAACTGTGGTCCAGAGAGGTTAAGTGACTTTTCTAGTTTTACACTGCTAAGTAGAAAGATTTAATGCTAGACTGTTGGACTTTAGGTCACATTCTTGTACTGCTGTGTTAAAGAAATCCACATCTGCAGTAACGGTGCTGCAGACAAGGTAAGGCTGGCTAGCATTGCCTTTGCTTTGCAGAATTGCTCTCTGACTTTAATATCCCATCAATTTGCCTAGTGTCTTTTGTAACATTCATAATGAAAGTACTGGTCAAATACACCAATGGAGTGAGCTTTGCTTTATTACAAGTTGATTGGGTATATCAGATCACAAAAATGTTTGATTCCATACACAATAAAATGAATTGTCCTAGAAGCTGTTCACATTGTGAGCCACCTGATGGGCATACCCTGTCCTATAGCTCAAAACGAGAGGTTTTTGTTGTTGTTGCTATTATTGGGTGATAGCATTTTCTCCATCTTAGTTGGCAGCTGGTTACTCTAGAACAGTGGTTTTCAACCTTCCTAATGCTGTGGCCCTTTATATAGCTCCTGTGGGTCGCGACAGGAACCCACAGGAGCTGCTCTAGAAGCCATTACTGGTCAGATTTGAAACTGAATGGCCTGCTTTCTCCCTGACCACTGCCCACACCACTCAACTTCTTTTGCTTCCCATAACTGAATAGTGAGAGTAATGGGCAGTCATGCTTAGGTAGGGAGGGCATTATTTCAACTCTGGGTGGACCCTGTGCTCTGGATTTTACAGCTGGATGAACTTGAGCAAGTGACTATTTCTCTGAATTTCCTGGCCTCTAGGAATAGTATCTCCCACATAAGATTGATATGAAGACAAATGAGGTGAGGTTTGTAAAATGCTTTGATTAGTTCTATGTGCATAGTCAGTACTGAATATGTAGTGTCTTCAAGACACATAACAAGTGCCCCAGCTGCCATAGTAATCACAAGGCAACAGTAATAATGGCACTAAAGGACAGATAGCCAATGGGCTAACTCTGCTGTACACAACATCAGCCAAGCCTCAGCATCTAGCTTGCTTCCCAACTCACTTACCCCTTGAACCCCCAGCACAGGCTGCTGCAGAGCTGTGGTCCCAGTATCATGTTATTCTCTGTTGTCACAAGCCTTTGCCTGCTAATGAGGCCCAAAGCTGAGCAGCTCCAGATGGAGTCAAGTGATGGGTTTTCTGCCAGAAAATGTAGTAGGTTTCCAAGACCATTGGAGTCAGGTGACAGCTGTGGATATCAAAACAGAGACTAGCAAAAAATAAGGAAAACGCAAGCCTTGGAACTAAACAAACTATATAAACATAAATAAACAGTGGGATACATTGTGGCAGGAGAATCCTGTCTGGGAGCCAGAGATACTCATTTTAGATAAAAAGCATCAGTCCATCTAAGAGGTGCAAGGCAGTGCTAAATGTCCATAGAATTTGGGCTGCTCTTCAAGACATCTAAGTCTCTTAAACATGATGTAAAACTTGTATGTTCTCATTAACCATGAGCACGTTTGATGTATCATTTTGAATAATTGGAAAAATGTAACACAGGTGTTTTAACACTTGCAAAAGTCAGTAATAGATTTACTATTTGTTACAAAATTCTTTTGCCCAATGGACAGCATATTTATCCTTACCATCATCATTGACCCTTTCTTTGATACTTCTGACATAAGCAAAAGCCAGTGTAAATATCAACCAAACATTGTGTTTAGTGTTTTTCATGCATTTTCTGTCCTCAGTTAGAACACATAGCAATTCTGAAAGGTAAGCAGTATTTTCATCAGCTTCATTTTGTAGATAAGAAAATTGAGGTTCTGTTTCTTTGGCTGAAGTCACTTCACTGCCTGGTAAGGGGCAAAGCCTGAGTTCTAATCCAAGGCTATCTCACTCCATGGCCCATGATTTTATCCATTGCCACTCTAGTCATCTCTAATATGTTTTCTTCTTTATGAGGGACTTTAGAGGAATGGCAAATCTGTGTACACAGAAAGGAGATGCTTGGACATTCCCCGAGTACATTGTAGAACGTTGGCGTTGGGAGCTCCTCAAGAAATGTGTCATTCCTTTATCTTACAGGGGGATGACAGTGTGGCCTGAGTTTCATAGGGATGAATCTGCATGTATCCACACAGTCTAGATCAGCTCATTCTAGCAAGCACAGATGTAGGTGGCTCCAGGCCCAAGGGACTCTACAGTTCCTTTGAACTAGCTAGCTTTGAACTGGGGGATTAGGATTAACTGCTAAAGTGAGAAGTGGCAGCCTTTTATCCTTGTTCCTCCATTGGGGGTCATACTTCCCATGAAATAAAAGAAGTTATTAAGCCCAATAGCTGAATAGTATTTTCTACATACATCTAAGGCAACTGACGTAACCTAATGTGTAAGTAAACTCACAAAAAATACAATTGCACTTTCCCCCTATTTGCAGACATAAATTTTCTTGGAGCAAATTTGCAAAAAAGAAGAAAAAAATGAATCATAACAATCTGCTTCTATCACTTATCAGATTCTTTAGGATATTTCATTTCAGATCATTCCTCAGTATACATATGATAGGTGTATGTTTATATCTGCCATAGAACCTTCATAGTTGACCACCTCCCACCATTAACCACCTCCTTAAATTGACCCAGTTTCCAGGACAGGACATGTACCATGTGTACATATCAGTACAGTAGGCCTAGTTCCTTATGTTGACCACTGGTGTATGCTGACCAGTCCTGTGGATGATCAACTTACAGAGATTCTACTGTATATTTAATGGTACATATTTTGGACTGTAGCAAGCTTTCCCACCTCTTAGCAATATGCTGGGTGTTCTTCCTACCAGTTGAAAGAAATATCTTTTATTTAAATCTGAAAATGGTTTTTCTCCGATTACAGTCATGGCAAAGAATACAAGTTATATCTAAACAATGAAGAAGGAGGTAAAAATCACTCGGACACCTACTGCCGATAGAAAACCTCTGTTGATGGGGGTTTTATATCATTTCCAACTATTTTTAGGCATTTATATCTATATTATCTACAGTTTGCAAAAATGTAATACCCTCTAGTTTGTAACACAGATATGTTTGGGCTTTTATCTTCTAAATACTTTCTGCTGGTTTTCTTTCAAAAACCCCGCAGGCTTATCAAAAGTCTGGAGTCCCAAGATGTTAAGCTTCAGGCAGGTGACAGTGACATTTACAGCATAGAAAAGCTTTTGGTTAAAGATAGTTATTTTCATCACTCCATCACTTAAGCATCAGACTAATACTCCAAGCATTATCTTGGCTTTTCTGAAGGTTGCAGGTATTTCTAGGAAAATTCAGTCCTTTGTTCAAAATCGAATAGCCATACAAAAATACCTGGGCAGATGTGGTGCAAAGGAACGCTTGGGTGTAGCTGTTATTGGTAGTTTCCATTGAATTTACAAAACAATACTGATGTAAAAATTTATGTTTGAAATAATTAGTTGTTTCCATTTAAAAGTGTTATATATGTTGGGCGCAGTGGCTCAGGCCTTTAATCCTAGCACTCTGCGAGGTTGAGGTGGGCAGATTGCCTGAGCTCAGGAGTTCAAGACCAGCCTTAGAGAGAGTGAATTCTCATCTCTACTAAAAACAGAAAAACTAGCCAGGAGTTGTGGCAGATGCCTGTAGTACCAGCTACTTGGGAAGTTGTGCCCAAGAGATTAAGGTTGCTGTGAGCTATAATGATGCCATGGCACTCTACCGAGGGCCACAGAGTGAGACTCTGTCTCAAAAAAATAAATAGCGTTACATATGTTCATGGTTTAAAAAAAAAAAATTACTTTAGAGCTGAGTATTTTGCTTGTCTTTTATTTTGATTTTGGAATGTTTCCAGCAGGATTCTGACTGAGCGTCAGTGGTAGTGGAAGCTGATTCAATTTTTACATTAACCTTGAAGAATTGCATTCCTATTGGGTGCCTGTTTATAGACCAGACATTGGACATTGAACTTTGTGCGAAGGTATATGAACTTAATATTTTGACATGTTTAGTTGCAGTAAAAAATTCAAGAAGAGACCAAAGATCTCTATTGTTAAAATATTTTAGATACTTTGTCTTGCAGATACATTCTTTTGTTTGTTTGCTTTTTTTTTATAATTTTATGAAATCATAATTGTGTACATTAGTCCAATCATGGTGCACAATGTGCTGGCTTCATATACAACCCGAAATATTTTGGTCGAACTGTTAAACATAGCCTTCATGGCATTTTCTTAATCACTATAT
>CAUYRH010065833.1:0-47506 GCA_963574655.1 Perodicticus potto | reverse complement strand
TATTTAATTTCTCCATCGTAGATGAAACTCAGTTTAGCTGGGTACAGGATCCTGGGTTGAAAGTTCTTTTGTTTTAGGGGATTAAAAGTAGATGACCATTCTCTTCTAGCTTGACAGGTTTGATCAGAGAAATCTGCAGTTATTCTAATATTCTTCCCCTTGTAGATAATAGATTTCTTGCATCTGGTTGCTTTCAGAATTTTCTCTTTCATATTAACTTTAGTGAACTTAATTATGATGAGCCTCGGGGATGTCTTATTCAGGTTGAGTCGTGCTGGGGTTCTGAAACTGTCTGCTGTCTGAATTTCAGAATCACTTGGCATGTCTGGAAAGTTCTCTTTCATAATGTCATAAAGAAGAGACTCTGTGCCTTGTGACGCCAGTTTGTTGTTTTCAGGTATCCCTATGAGGCGAATATTGGTTTTCTTCGAGTTATCCCAGAGCTGTCTGAGAGAATGATCCATTTTTGCCTTCCATTTCTCTACCTCTTTGTAGGTTTGGGAGCATTCAAAAGCTTTGTCTTCCATGTCATAAATCCTTTCTTCTGCTTTCTCCAGTCTGTTACTGAGGGATTCTATTTTGTTTCTCAGATCTTTAAGGGCTGCAACTTCTTGTCTCAATGTGTCAAAATCTTTAGTCATTTGGTCTTTGAATTCCTTGACTTCTTGAGACAATTTTTGAAATGCTCCCAGAATTTTTAATTCCAATTTTTCCTTTATTTTATTAATCTTGTTTTCAATCCAAATTCTGAATTTGATTTCTGACATCTCAGCCATCTGTTTGTGCATAGGATCGTCATTTGTATCTGCCAAATTGTTCCTTGGGGGGGGTTGATCTACTCTGGTTATTCATGTTTCCAGAGCTTTTCCACTGATTCCCCCCCATATTTATTTAGCACTGTTTGGCTGGTTGAGTAGGTAGGGATAAGTTGGGTTGGGGGTTCTAGGAGTAGTTCTTGACCAGTCCTTTGCCTGTAAGCTGGGACTGGTGTTTGTACCTTCTCCCCTAGAGTTTTGCCAACCCGTAGTTTGCTACTGCCTGTGAAACTGGGGGCCTTCTTAATGTGGTGGGGTTAAGTGGCTCTGTCTTATTTTCAGCTGGTCTCTGTCTTGCCCTAGAGAATCGGTTACTCTGTGTTGGAATCTGAGCTGTAGAGAAATACCAGTAGTTAGGTCACCATGCCCTCCCACAGACAACAATTGGAATAGGAAAATAAAACCTTCCCACTACCACACACCCAGTGTACCACTTTGGAAAGTCCTCAGGTGATTGGCCCAGTTGAAGAGGTCCCAATCAATTGTCCCAGCCAGTATCAAACTCAAATTAAAGAGTTGAAAAGTCTCTGGTGACTAGATAGCAGGGGTCTGCTGGCAGCTCTAGTATAACTCGCTCCAGGGCTCTGTGAGCTCAGGAGGGCCCCCCAGCCAGTAAATTAGTCTGGGAAGGATGATGCCTCCTTCCCCACCTTGCCCCTCTGTCACACCCAGTCTCTGGGAACCCTGCAGGGCTGTGATCCAGTTCCCTCCAATGAGCAGATGCTCTAGAGCAGGGGTCCTCAAACTACGGCCCGCGGGCCACATGAGTTGGTATGAATTGTATTTGTTCCCGTTTTGTTTTTTACTTCAAAATAAGATAGGTGTGGTGTGCATAGGAATTTGTTCAAAGTTTTTTTTTTTTAAACTATAGTCCAGCCCTCCAATGGTCTGAGGGACAGTGAATTAGCCCCCTGTTTAAAAAGTTTGAGGATGCCTGCTCTAGAGGTTTGCGCCTGCCAAGGTCACAAGGGGCTCTGTGGCTCCTCGGCCAGTCCACCAGTTTCTGTCAGTGTTGGCAGGGGGGAGGTGAGGCCTGACAACCTGGGTACTTGATAGGGGCTGGGGTGATTCACTCAGTTCCAGCCCTGTCCCTGATTGATGTTACTGATAGAACAGAACAAGTTCGCAGAATTTCTGCCCTGTGGAAGAGATGCTGGGCTGCTAATAGTCCTGACTCAGTCTGTGAGCTTCAGTCCTTTGTCTCAGCTGTCAGCCCTTGAAGGCCAGGTGTGGTTGAAATTTAGCAAAGCTTTCTCAGCTGGTCCAGGTACCGCCTCAGGCATATCCTTCACTCCCGTGTCCTACCCCTCTGCCACAGGACTTCTCTGCCACCAGAGAAGCTGGCTTCCCCTGGCCACCCAGAGAGAGTGCGAGTATCTCCTCCAAACATCTCCAGGGGTGCGAGGCCCACAGCCATGTTCCCACTGCTGCTCGGTGCCTCAGGGGACAGCCTCTCCATTTCGGCCTCTGCTCAGCTCACTTTCTGCTCACCACTCCCGAGCAGGAAAAACAGCACAGATCAGCAACAGCCCACCCCCTGTCAACACCCCTCGAGAAAATGTCCAAGAATCTGGACTCCATGGGGGACAGACCTCCAGACCTCAGGGTGAGAGTGGAGGGGAGTGCCAGGACTTCCAACTTGCAGGTAGAGAATATATACAGTTTTATACAGTTTTATGCCTGGCAGGAGAGTGCCATGGCACCCTGGTAGGGGAAGGAGGTCCAGTTTTTAGAGGGTCTCTCCCGTGGGGTAGAGTGGGAGGACATCTAAACTCTGCTCGTTGTTTGTATGGAGGTATGGAGTATGCTGCGAGCCAATCTCATGGGGGGAGGGGACTCCTGTCTGCTTGGCGATATATTCTGTACCTTTTATTTGTATCTTTGGGGCCGCAGGTCACTCCAGCAGGGTTGATGTGCGTTCTTTGACCTTCTCTTGGCTCAGTTCCAAACTGTTGGCTTTCTTGCTAAATTTCTGTCTTTTAACTCTCCTTCTAGATGGGAGCGTCTGCAGAAAGCTGGCTACAGACGGCCATTCATTCATTCCTTTTTATTGCTCAGTAGTATCCTATTTTATGTATATTCTATAATTTGTTTATGAATTCACCTATTAGTGAACATTTTAGGTTCATTTTCAGTGTCTTTCAAAAGCAATTTCTTAATTTTGATAAAATACACTTTATCAAACTTTTGTGGGTCAGCACCAGCCACATACACCAGTGCTGGCAGGTACGAATCCAGCCCGGGCCAAAAAATAGCTGGGCATTGTGGCGGGCACCTGTAGTCCCAGCTACTTGGGAAGCTGAGGCAAGAGAATCACTTGATCCCAGGAATTTGAGGTTGCTGTGAACTGTGATGCCACGGCACTCTACCTAGGGCAACAGCTTGAGACTCTGTCTCTAAATAAATAAATAAATAAATTTTATCAAATTTTTCTTTCATGGCCCATGCTCTTGGTATTGCATTTTTAAAAAGATGAAGAAAACGCCTATCCCAAGCTTTTCCAACTTTGACACCATTAATATTTTGGACTGGAAAACTTTTTGCTGTGGGTAGGTGGATAGGGGGTGGGGAAGGGATTTGGCTGTCCTGTACATTGCAGGACATTTGTCAGCATTCCTGCCCTCTACCCTGTAGGTGACAGCAGAATGCTCTACCCTGGTTATAATAACAAAAAATATCTCCAGATATTGCCAAATGTCTCCTGACAGGAGGGATCAAATTGCCACCCTGTTAAAGCACCATGGTCCTAAACCAAAGTTACAAAGAATTTTTCCTGTGTATTCTCATAGGAGTTTTATGATTTTAGGCTCCTCATTTATGCCTATGATAAAGTTTAAGTCTTTGCATATGGCATAAGTCACTGTTAAAATTTGAGTTTTTGCACATTAATGTATTAATTGGTTTCAGAACCAGTTTTTGAAATGGACCTTCTTTCTTGATGAATGGCCATTGCAAATTTGTTGAAGAGGAGCTTGCCATATATTCATGGCTTTATTTCTGAACTCCTTTCTCTGTTCCGTTGATCTATTTGTCTATCTCAACACCACAATACACTGCCTCAATTACTGAGCATTAGGGTAATTCTTAAAGTCAGGTAGGGTAAATTCTACAACTTTGCTCTTCCTTTCCAAAGTTATTTTTGGTTATTCTAGACTTCGACACTTCCATCAAAATTTTAGAATCAGCTTTTCAGTTTCTATATAGAATGCCTGCTGGGATTATGATAGACTATCTTGAATCTACAGATCGATTTGAGAAAAATCGACATCTTAACAATATGAAATTTTCCCATCCATGAATGTTATGTGTCTCTCCATTTATTTATGTCATCTTTAACTTTTCTTAGCAGTGTTGTGATATTTTCAGCTCACCGATTGTACATGTGTTTTATCAAATTTATCCAAACAGTATCACATATTTTTATACTATTGGCTGTGATACCATTTTTTTCATTTCAATTTCTAACTTTTGTTGCTAACATATAAAAATATAATTTATTTTTACATTACTGGCTTCTCATCCTGCAATAATGTCAAACTCACAAATAAGTATTGTTAATTTATATAACTTTTGTGTTAAATCCACTGATTTTTCTACAGAGATGATTATGTCATCTGTCAATAAGCTATATTTCCTTCTTTCTTTCTACTTACATATCCCTTTTTTCTAAATATCCCTTGTCTTTTTTTTTCTTTTTTAAATTTCGTATTAACATGAAGGTACAAATGATTAGGTTGCATTGTTCCCGTTTGTTGGGTAAAGTTCAAGTTGTAGTTGAGCCCTTCATCCAGGGGGTGTGTTGTCTTCCCTCACACTGTGCCCATTAGGTCACAGTTTACCAGCTCACCTCCCACCTCCCCTCTTCTCTGTCCCTCTTCCCTCCACCCTCCATTCCCTGAAGTGGTGGCCCAGCTTCACTGACTTTGGGTCTCTCCTGAGTCTCACTCCTGCTGGGGGGAGTTTTACCTGCTCTCTGGAATGGTGCTGTATCTGTGCCCAGGCCTACCCTGCTGGTTCAGACCCCAATGAAGGCAACACTTTTTTTTCTGTTTTACTGGTTAGAACCTCCAGTACTAGGCAAATAGAAGTGATGGGAATATACATCTCTTTGTTATTTTCTTACATTTAGGGAGAAAACATTCAGTCTTTGTTAATTCTGATGCTGGCTACAGGCTTCCTGTTTGTATCATTTATCAGGTTAAGAAAATTCCCTTTAATTCTTAGTTTTCTGTAAGTTTAATTGGAAATAGATATTGAATTTCACAAACTGCTTTTTCTGAATGTTGAGATGATGATATAGTTTTACTCTGAGTGTGTGAACACAGTGAATTACATACATGGATATTTATGAAATCTGCCTTGCATTCCCAGGATAAACTCTATTTGTTCATAATGTATTTTGGCAAACATACATTGCCAGATTCAATTACTTAAAATTTTGTCTAAAATTTTTGCATCTACTGTGTTCAAAAGTTCTATTCATTTATAATTTTTTGGTAAATAATCTGTTTTGTTTATCAAAGTAATGCTGGCCTCATAAGAAAGAGTTGTGAAGTATTTCTTCCTCTTTGATTTTCTGGAACGGTTTATGTAAAATTCATATTGTTTTTTTCCTAAACATTTGGTAGATTTTTTCTCAGCAAATCCATTTGGGGCCCAGAGTTTTCCTTGTGCAAAGGGTTTTAGCAAAAAGTTTATTTTTAAAAATTCTTCCACCTTGGTATTTATTTTAGATTAGCCTCATTTATTCTTTGCTTCCTTTTTTTCTTTTTTTAGATTATTTTCATGATTCCAAGCTATATGTTTTGTTGACCTAAACCCTATTGTGCTAATGAGTGCTTGATTTAAGGTATTTATATATCTTCAGTTTATCACAAAGTACCTACAAGTTATAACACTTCAGTAAATTTATAAACCTTACAATCGTAGTTTCCATTTCTCTCCTCTTGACATCATATACTTTTTTCCTACATATGTTATAAACTCGGTAATACATGGTTATTATTTTTGCTTGAAATAATTTTGCGGAGATATAAATTCACCCATTTACCACTTCAGTGCTCTTTGGTCTTTTGTTTGTTTTGTGTGTGTATATCAGGACATTGATCAGTATCATTTCTCTTATCCTTTATTTCCTTTAACATTTCTCGTAATACAGTTCTGCAAGTGATAGATTATTGTAGCTTTTACATAGTTAGAAAAGTATTGGGTGGTGCCTGTGGCTCAAAGGAGAAGGGCACCAACCCCATATGCCGGAGGTGGTGGTTTAAAACCCAGCCCTGGCCAAAAACTGCAAAAACAAAAGAAAAGAAAAGAAAAGAAAGAAAAAGTATTTATTTTCCTTTCTTATTTGAAAGATATTGTCTCTGGGTATAGAAATTTATGCTGACAATTTTTTTTTCTTTTAGTACGTCTTTTAGCTTGCATTGTTTCCCACCATAAGTTCACAGTCATCCTTATCTTTATTTCTCTGCATGTAATGCCCCACCCAACCTACTGCCTTTAAAATTTTCCCTTTTCACTGACTTTAAGCAATTTTACTATTACATCAGTTCATCGATGCTTGTTTTAGGGAGGAGGATTGATTTGCCTTCTTTTGTATTGGATTTTTTTTCTAATTTTTTTCTTTTACTCCTTCCTCCCTTCAGAAACCGTATCTTGGTTGCTGGAGATAACTCTATAGCTCTTTACATTATTTTTCTACCTTCTATTTCTCTGTTTAACATCTTCAGTGTTTCCTTAATCTCCTAGAACACATGAATATAGTTTCAATAACTCCTTTTGTCTATTCACCATTGTATTTTCTGTGTCATTCTCTATAGTTTTTATAGATAGATTTTTCCTTTTGTTATGAGTCATGTGCCTAGTAATTTCCACTGGATTTCAGATTATGCCAATGTTCTCATGATGGACGTTGGACATTTCTGTATAAATATTTTAGAACTTTGTTCTGAGATGTGGTTAAGTTATTTAAAACAGTTTACCTTTCAGGGTTTTTATCAGGACTGCTGTAGCATTTAGCCTCCAAGTAAGTTATCCCCAGACAAATTTCTTCCGAAACATCTACCCAATATTCCATGAAATCTAAGTTTTACACTTTAGCTGGAGAGGACAAACACTGTTCCTGGGTCCCTATGTGAGCTCCAAGAACTGTTACCTCTCATCCTTTTAGTAGTTCCTTCCCACTTCAGGTGGCCTGTACACACACACACACACACACACACACACATGCGTGCCCGCTGATTGCTACATGACTGAATACTTGGGAACCGTCTTCAGGTCTCTGGCTCCACGCCTCACCCGCCACCCCCTGCAGCTCTCACTCTCCAGCACTTTGCCTTGTGGACTCTAGCAGCCTTGGCAGTCCAGGAATCCAAGCTCCTCCCAGTTCTTGGACACTGCTGGGCTCCCCTTGGGTGTTCTCTCTCTTTTGGGAGCCCTTTCCCCAGGCAGTGAGCTGAAACAGTCAGAAAGCTTGTCTCATTGGTTTACCATCTTCCAAACATCACTATCCCTCATTGTCTGACTTCATTATTTTGATAAATCCTTGGTCATATTTTGTCTCAGTTTTCAGTTGTGACAGATTTGGAGGTAAACCTGGTCAGTCACACTCCATCTTCATGCATGTACACAAACACTGCCCCCGTATATATAATCCATCCTCATTATTCATGGATTTTGTTTATGTGAACTCACCTACTCACTAAGTTGTATTTGCAACCTTAAAATCAAGACTTGTGACACATTTAAAGACATGCACAGGATAGTGAAAATTTTAAGTCACTAACACACACACGGCCCTGTGGAGGCTGCAGTGGCCAGTTCTGCCTTCTCATTTTGGTTCTCACTCCGTAAACCAGAATCCCTTTCACAGTCTATTTAGTGCCATGTTTTTAATTTTTTTGCTTCTTTCCTGGTGACTCCACTGTTTAAAATGGTTTCCAAGCATCATACTGAAATGCTGTCTGCTGTTCTAAGCACAAGGAAGCTGTGATGGAGAAAACATGTGGGGTAGATAGGCTTCCTTCAGGCATGAGATATAGTGCTATTGGCAGTGAGTTTCATGCTAATGAATCAACAATATATATTATATGTCTTTCCACAGAAACACACATCAAAACACAGGTTATGTATCAATTGGTTGAGAAAAAATATTGTGACCACAAGCTCACAGGATCCTAACCCTATATTGCTCCTAGAAGCAATAGCTCAATATTTGCTAATTAGGTTTTCATGCTGACTTTATGGCATACAAGCAACTAGAAGGAATAATGGGAATAGGCTCTATTTTAGCTATGATGTAAAATAGGTAAATATCTTTGCTCAACCAGAGGTTTTTTATGTTGTTTTCAGTCTGGTGAAAAAAAGAAATAATTCAGGAGGGTGTATGTAATAACATAATAATAAGATAGGTAGATGTAATTGTGTTAGTGGCAAGGAATTAGAGAGGCTAAGTAGCTAGAAAGAAGAACAGGTCTTCAGGGCATTTAGAATTATGAATTTACTGCTCATATCCTAATCTCTCCAAACAGAATAACCTTCTTGACCAAAGATTTTCTTTTTTTATTAAATCATAGCTGTATACATTAATGCAATCATGGGGTACAATGTGCTGGTTTTATATACAATTTGAAATATTTTCATCAAACTGGTTTAACATAGCCTTCATGGCATTTTCTTAGTTATTGTGTTAAGACATTTATATTCTACATTTAGTAAGTTTCACCTATACCCTTCTAAGATGCACCGTAGGTGTGATCCCACCAATTACCCTCCCTCCACTCATCCTCCCACTCCTCTCCTCTCCCCTTTTCCCATATTCTTGGGCTATAATTGGGTTATAGCTTTCATATTAAACTATAAATTGGTTTCATAATAGGGCTAAGCACATTGGATACTTTTTCTTCCATTCTTGAGATACTTTGCTAAGAAGAATGTGTTCCAGCTCCATCCATGTAAACATGAAAGAGATAAAGTCTCCATCTTTCTTTAAGGCTGCATAGTATTCCATGGTGTACATGTACCACATTTATTAATCCATTCGTGGGTCGATGGGCACTTGGGCTTCTTCCATGACTTAGAAATTATGAATTGGGCTGCAATAAACATTCTGGTACAAATATCTTTGTTATAATGTGATGTTTGGTCTTCTGGATATATACCTGATTGACCAGAGATTTTTTGAAAAGTACTTTTTTTAGGCATTCCTCATAGGATTTTTTGCATAAAACATCAATCCCCTCAGAGTTCATCCATCCAATAAACATTCACTCCACACTCATGACAAGCCAAATGCTGTGCCCAGATTTGAGGTTAAGAGGTATGAATTCTGAGTTGTCTTCTTCCATAGAACAGGTTTAGATTGGGGAGAACAGGTGAACATCAGTACAGCGTGACAGGTAGTAGGAAAGGTGGATCCCAGGATGTTATGGAGAGGAGGGTGGTCATTGGGGCACCTTACAGGAAGAAAAATTTAAATAGGTCAGTAGTTTCCCCAGAGAATGGCAATTGGGGAAGCAGCATATTAAAGACTCAGAGGAGACCTGAGAAGAGACAAAAGAGATAAGGACAGAGAGGAACACAAGGAAGATCATGCAAGACCTTATATTCCAAGTGTAGCAGTTCAGGCTATATTTTTTAGGCAAACAAAAGTCAAGAAAAGAGTTTAAAATAAGAAAATAACATGGCCATACTTTCGCCTATGAATGGTCTACTTAGTTGCTATGTGGAATATGGATTTGATGGGGGGAGAAGACAATTCTGGATGCAGGAAGACAAGTGAGGAGTTTGCTCCAATAATCAACACAGGAGATAATAATGGTCTAAACTAGGGAGTGCTGCTCCCCAAATTCCAACCATGTATCAGTGCTCCACCCACACCAGACCCTTACTGCGCCGGTGCAGATGATAT
Source organism: Perodicticus potto (assembly GCA_963574655.1). Taxonomy (NCBI): domain Eukaryota; kingdom Metazoa; phylum Chordata; class Mammalia; order Primates; family Lorisidae; genus Perodicticus; species Perodicticus potto. Next base: position 37,780 of record CAUYRH010065833.1, on the reverse strand, counting down.
CCTTCCTGCCTTTGTGCTTGGGCATCCTTCTCTTGCCTAGAATTTAATTTCCTGCCTTTCCCTGGTTGCAAAGCTCCCAATCATCCTTAAGTGCACCTCTACTTTCAGGCCTTCACCCTTATCTGCAGGAAGAGTCCGTCTCTCTTCAATCTCTATTTTCATAGCTCCCCTTCACAATAACACTCTTCACAATTGATGCTCATTAATTTACAAAAGCTCTCAGCTAGATTGAGATCTGCGTGAGGGTAAGATTATGTCTTGTCCATCTCCACTTGAGGATGTGAGGATTTTACTACATGCTGTGGATCAGAGGCTCTCAATTTGAGAGGACATGAGAATCTCCTGGAGAGCATGCTGACACAAATGAGATGGATGTCCCCAAAGGTTTTTATTCAGTAGGTCTGAGATGTGATCTGAGAATTTTAATTCTAAGAAGCTCCTAAGTGATGCAGAATTTGCTAGTTGGGGAACCACTATGGGAACTCCCATTCCAGACTTTTGCACTGTGGACTTCCTAGGTTGTGAAGTTTATTACCTCTGTGTTTATGTGAGGATATGTAGAGCCTGGATGCATAGGATTTCCTTTATTTTCTTACAAATGTTTTAACTAATATATCTATCCTTTGGAACAAAGATTCTTGGGCATAATTTGTCATTTTGATTACCTTAATTCTTGACACTTCAGAAGAACCATTCCACACACCTATCATACACTCACCTGTGTTCTAGCCATGCAGACCACTCAGCATTCCCTTTTCTTTCCACCCATTAGCAGGTGCCCAAGAATTGTGCTTTTCAACTTTCTCTTTGACATATGAAACTAATCACACACCACAACAAGGAAGGGGGAAAAAATACTACTATTATCCAAAATAATCAATGAAATGTATCACCCACCTCAAAAATCTAAATCATTGTCCTTGTTACTAAAATGTTCAAAGGCAATCTAGAGCAGTGATTTTCTACCAGCATACTGAGGCACACTGGTGTGCTATCAGAGGATCTTAAGTGTGCCACAAAAAATTTTAAATATCATTAATTAAATTAATTTTTAAAGAATTTCTTCTTGGCACCTGTAGCTCAGCGGCTAGGGTGCCAGCCACATACACCGGAGCTGGCGGGTTCGAACCCAGCCTGGGCCTGCCAAACAATGACAACTACAACCAAAAAAACAGCCCAGCATTGTAGTGGGCACCTGTAGATCCAGCTACTTGGGAGGCTGAGGCAAGAGAATCACTTAAGCCCAAGAGTTTGAGGTTGCTGTGAGCTGTGATGCCATAGCACTCTACCGAGGGCGACATAATGAGACTCTGCCTCAAAAAAAAAAAAAAGGATTTCAAGGCACAGTAAGTATATTCTTTTTTTTTACTCTTTTATGATCAACACAATTTCAGTGTGCTGCAGAAATTTAACCATAGGTTCAAGTGTGCCATGAGATAAGAAAAGGTTGAAAAACACTGATCTAGAGGGAAGAAGAAGAGGTTGGGAGGAAGGATTGGATATCTCCGAGCAATACCTAAATAGCCAAGAATCATCTCCGTGCTTTTATCCATATAAGCCAGTGCTAATTACTCCAATGCATTGCCAAAACAGTTTTTCTTATAAAATCTATTCCATTGTATTTTCAGTTAGCTGTCAGACCTCCCTGGAGAGACATGTTCTACTCAATTCATTTATTTTTATAAAATTCTGCATATTTTCTTTTGTTTTCTTTGTAATCTCCTGACATCTTCACAGCTTCTCCAAGGGAAAAAAATAACAAAAACCTACACTAACAAACAGAAATAATTTACGTCGTTCTCTGCTTCACTCAGATCCAAAGAGTGTGTGTGTCCCCGAGACCCACCAATATAAATATCATGGAGGTTTGACATGCCTACTACTTTCATGGGTTCAAAAATAGTTTTTTTTTTTAATTTACCAGTTATGACATGGTCTCTTTTATTTGTGAATTTTCATTGAACTTTAGAATGATTGCAAAGTTAGCAATTATCTCAGGGTAATTTCTATTGCTGATTTCCCTGGGGCTTTTCTTGTAGAGGTATTTCATAAATGTCCAGATTTCTTGTTTCCTCCAGATACTTCTAACAGAAAATAATTATCCACAGTCCTTTACATTATCTTGAAGACTTGTCAGATCCCTTGAGATATCAAGTATGTATGGCTATGTGTATTTGTGAAACAGAGCTAATATTTCCAGCCTCCTGTATCGGCTTCTCTTTTGGTTTGTTGGGCTGTTATGTTCATCAACACTATGGAACTTCAGGAAGAACAAAAGTATCAGGAGATTTTTTTTTTTACATGATTGAGGGTTGGCCCATCTTCTCTATTTTAAAACATATAATATGGCTTTAAAACTTAATAATGTCACACAAAGGTAAAATAATGTATTTCAGAGTATAGATTTCAGACCCAATTGGACCCAGGTTTGAAATACAGATGTGCCATTAAGTAGTTACATAAACCACAACTTTTCTAAGATTTTATTTCCTTAGAAATTAAGTTAAAATAATAACCTCTCTTAAGATAATTAGATGAGATAATTTATATAAGCACTGAGCACAATGCAGACGTTCCAAAGGGCTAATGAGCTTGTGCAATCTCTCTCTTCTCTCTCTCTCCCTACCCCCATACACACTATCAATTTTTATATATATTATTTTACAGTCTTAACATGTTTGACCCTATGCATCATCTACCCTTAACTCATGGATGACACAGTCAGATCAGATAGCATTGCTACTATATAAATATCAAAAAGAATGAATTAATTCTTATTGTGCACCTACTTTGTGTAAAACATCATACCTCGTTTAATACTATTACAACCACGTACAAGCTGGGGATTATCTTCCCCATTTTTATTGAAAAAATAAATCAAATTAAGGAAAGTAAATTAACTCAGCCAAGAACACAGAGACAGCTAGGAAATGGTAGAACCAGCCCAAGCACATGTTTTCCCATCTCAATGCTACACCAACAACATACAGGGCATGGTGGAAGATCTCAGCTCCAGAAATCTAGACTCAGATCTGACTTGGGGTAGCTGTGCTATTAGGGGAAGTAACATAATTTAAGTTTCTTCACTGGAAAAACAGGAAGAAAAATAGTGCCAACCTTCCAGGACTTTTGTGAGCATTAAATTTGTTAATTACTCTAAAGCTCTGAGCATAGTGGTATCTGGCACATAGGAAGAACTTAATGAATAAGGTCTATTAGCAATTTTACAAAGTGGAAAGAAAGGTCATGTCTCCTGCAGATCAGAGTGAATATGATTCTGAATTGACAAAAAATAAGCCAAAAAAATTTTATTTTTACATTAAGCATCTTTCTTTAAATTTCTGACCAGGAACAGAGATATTTAACTACCAAATGGAGCTCATGATTTCAGGTGAGAATGTCCAATACATCATCCCACCTTCCTTACCTTTTATTTCCCTATCATGGGATGGGTCTTATCTGAGAAACATATTAAAGATAATGGGTAACCATCAAAGAGTTTTTGAACAGAAAAATAAAATAATAAAGTCTTAGATGGGATTTTAGACAATGGTTTTCAATTGCACGTGATTTTTGTCACCCAGAGGCTACTCGGCCATATCTATAGACAATTTTGGTTACTACAACTGGGAGGGTGTTAGTGGCATTTGGTAAGTAGAGGCCAGGGATGCTTCTAAACATCCCACAATGTATAGAATAGATCCTACCCACCACCACAACAAAGAACTATCTAGTCCCAAATGTCAATATTATGAAGATTAGGAAGCACTGATTTAAAAATGTGGAGATAATGACTATATAAGGGCAAAGACTAGAGAAATGGAAATAAATAAAGGAGCTGTTACAGTAGCCCAAGAAGGAAATGGTGAACCAAGGAATGTCAATGATTAAATGCAAGAAGGAGGTAGACGAGAAAGAATTTGACAGAATAGAACCAACATGACTGGGTGAGTGGTTACTTGTGGTGGGTAAGGAAGAAAGAGTAACCTAAGAGGCTTTCATGATGGAAGGAACCATTATCAAGAAATCCTGAGCCCTGTTTCCATTATCTAACAGTAAATCAATCTGAAACTCAGTAGGTGAAAAAAACATCAATTTATGATTTCTTATGATTCTGTTTGTTGGCCAAGTGGTTCTCCTGTTTCACTAGGACACAGGGACAGCTGGATAATATAAATGGTCTCACTCACAGTGCCTGAAGTTGGTACTACCCACTAGTGTAAACTCAGCAGTGTCTATAGGCTGGGGGCTTCAATAAGAGGTCAGCTCATCCCTGTGGCTAATTGGACTTCCTCACAAATGGTGGCCAAATTACAAGAAAGAGCATAAGGAGATAAGACCCAAAGTATAAGTACTCATCAAGCCTCTCAATGCATCATACTTGTCAATGGTCTATTGGTAAAAACTAATCACATGTCATGCCTAGAGTTTGTGTGAGAGGGGATCCTTCTTGGAGGGATGGTTCATCAGAGGACACCATTCTACCACAAGCCTCACCCCCCAAAACATCTCTTTAATCCATTATTTTCCTCTCTATTATAGGACCCTACACATTTCTCAGCATTTATTTACTTGTATCATCTTCTTCCGTATCATCTTCTTCCCTAGTAGAGGACACTTCTCAAGGGCCAGGACTGTGTTGTATTTATCAAACCTCCCACCATAGCTGGATCACAATAGATGTTCTATTAATGTTTGGTGAATGACATAAAAGGATTAGAAGGAAGGAATAAATGAAAAGAGGGAGGAAGACAGGCTAGAAATCTGAAATATTCCCATACATTTTATTTCTGAAGTAGAAAGAAAGGACAAGTTATTTGGTTAATTTATCTCATAAGAAAACCCAGAGATCAAATACCAAATTCATTAAGACCAAGACAGGCTAAGGGGTTTGTAATCCAAAGATATGTCACTCCAAGTAATAGTGTGAAAATATTGGCCTAAATGTGCTTCAGACTATCAACTACCAAATGCTTTTGGAGACTGAGCACGCACAGTCTGAGTAACAGCCAACATTTTCCTGCTTTGGGAAGAATTTCTTCACAGACTAAATCTAGCTCCTCCTGGCACTCTCACTTTGTTGTTGGCCAAAGCCTGCCCATTAGAAAAAGATCCAAAGGCTCTGTCAACAATGAATAAGATCTGCGGTTTAGACATAAATAATAACTTTGAATAGAGAAGATATTCTGGGAGAGAGTAAAGGATGGGTAAATTCCCACTTAATGGGAATTGCATGGCTATATTGCACAATTCCTGGATAAAGGATACAACTACAACTCAGATTTCAACATTACAAAATCAGGGGAGGGGTGGGGGGAGAATGGGCAGAGGGAGAGTAATTGGTGGGTCCACACTTATGGTGCATCTTAGAAGGGTGCAGGTGAAACTTACTAAATGTAGAATATAAATGTCTGTACACAATAACGAAGAAAATGCCATGAAAGCTATGTTAACCAGTTCAAAGAAAATATTTCAAACTGTATATAAAACCAGCACATTTTACCCCATGATTTCATTTATGTACACAACCATGATTTAATAAAAGAAAACTACAAAAGCTAACTATGTAACTAAATTAAATGTACCCCTATAATCACCTGAAATTTTAAAAGTAAAATAAAATTTGAAGTTCAAGGTAAAGAAAAAAAAAATTATTTACTCCAACCCTCACCTCCTTCTCTCTCTGCTTATCTTTTCCTGGAAAACTTAATCACCTTCCTTCTCCCCACTTTCAACTACTTTTTATATGTTGGTGATGCCAATACCTCATCTCAAGCCCAGAGATCCATTCTCAGCTCTGGACCAATTCTATCCTATATAATCTAACATTCTGTTCTACAGGACATATTAATCTGGAGGACCCACAGGTTTCTTGAGTCAAGCAAATCTAAAACTCAATATCTCTCTCTGTCTGTCTCTCATCCCAGACTATCTTTCCTATTTATTACTTGTATAGAAGCATTACATCTACCCGGTCAACTAAACTAGGAATCTTTGAGTCACACTAAACTCCTCCCCCACCCTCCAACTCCTCACACCATTGGTAATTAAATCCTACATTTTCTGCATCCTAATTCAGCTCTCCTTTATTTCTTGCCAAGGTTTGTTGCAACAGATGGACAATTGTCTCCCTGCCTTTAATCTTTCCCCTCTCTATTTCTTTCTCTCTATGGCAGTCAAAATGATTCTGATCACTCTTTGCTTTACAAATTTTCAATGGCTCTCTAACATACCAAGATAAAGCTTCAACTCCTTTGGGCTTAGAAGGTTTCCTGGGACTACTCTCCTCCTGCCTAAGCTGTACCTTACCCTTTACTCTGTCATCCATCTCCTTTGGAGACCTTATGCTGGTGTAACTTCAAAAGCACTTTTTTCTTTCTTCTAGCAGGAAGAGGCTCCTCCCCTTATTTAACTATTTGACTCCTAGTCTTTCTTCAAAATTCATTCTTGGAAACACAAGCCCGCATAGACTCTCAGCTGTGTCATTTCATCATTCCATACTTCCTTCCAGTATAGCACAAACCCTGGCTTCAGTGTGTGTTATCTCATGTCTATCTTCCCCACCTGACTGTATACTCCAAGAGAGCAGAGATCGTGTTATATTTATCTCTGCATCCCCAGAGATCAAGATATACCACTTCAGTTTTACAGAAACAATATCACTGTTATGAAACAGAGCTCTGCAGATGTGGAGCCAGTCATAGCTGCCAAAGTTTAACAAGCGGGAAAAGAACTCATCCTGTGAGAGTCTTCTTCCCACGCCTGAATGAAGCAGAAAAAGTCACAAGCAGAATCCCATCTGGCAGGGTTTCATAAAGTAGAAGTGACACCATACAGTAATTAGCCTGTTTCCCGAGGACAAAAGGGATGACTTGCTCTGTGTTTGAAAATGTTTGTCACTTATCCTTTTCATTGTCACCTTTTCCATGGTTGAGACAGAATGCTTTCCCTCAACTCAAATCAGTGTTGCACTCTCATGAGATGACATTATCATGTTACCATATGTTTTTAGGGAACGAGTTTCTCCACCTTGCAGCCCTTAAGACTTTTTGCATGTCACTTACGTGGAGTATTTGTTACACCACACTTACCTCCACCCTCTACCTCTACCCAGAAAACTCCTAGTTTCTCTTCAAGACCCAGTTTAAAAACTGTTATTTCTGAAACGTCCCCTCTCAAATTTCACAACTAACGTGTCTCCTCATTGCGCCTATTCACCAAATTGCACGTGTCTGTTTGCCTGTCTGTCTTCTTTAAGAGATGATTAAAGAATTCACAGAATTCCCTGAGGCTAAGGAGAGGGTTCTATTTGGATCCCCATTGCTTTACATGGTGTGTAGAATATTGAAAACCCCAATAAAATTATTTTTGAATTACTGAATAAATGAACTTGTAAATAAATATAATTGGGTGAAGGAAGTAGAGAGAAAAATTACTGAAACACATATACTTTGGAAGGTTGTATCAAATAGGAATTAATATAAGCAGTAATGTATAAATATAGTCCATTGTTAAATTTATTCCCTGAAGTTATTATATTATGATTAGAATTCGATAAGAACTCATAGTTGTCTTCAGGAGAGTGATAAGAAGACTGGTTTCTATCCTACAGAAATTATTCCATAACTTTTGAGAAGGAGGGAATCTCTCCAACTCATTTTATGAAGCGAATATAATACTGATACCAAATCTAGGAATAGACACAACAAAAGAAGAAAACTACATTCCAGTATCCCTTATGAACATAGATGCAAAAATCCTCAGCATAATACTAGCAAACCAAATTCAACAGAACATTAAAAAGATAATCCTCCACGATCAAGTGAGTTTCATACCAGGGATGACAGGATGGTTTAGCATATGCAAACCAAGAAAATGATTCACCACCTCAGCAGAAACAAAAACAAAGACCACACAAACATCTCAGTAGATGCATAAAAAGCATTCAATAAAATCTAGCACCTTTTCATGATTAAAAGAAACTGTCAAGAAACTAGGCATAGAAGGGGCACCCTTGAAAAATTTAAAAGCCATACATAGTGCGGTGCCTGTGGCTCAATGAGTAAGGTGCTGGCCCCATATGCTGGAGGTGGTGGGTTCAAACCCAGGCCTGGCCAAAACTGCAAAAAAAAAAAAAAAGCCATACATAGAAAACCCACAGCCAGCGTCATACTGAACGGGGAAAAGTTGAAAGCACTTACCCTTTACCCTATGCACTGAAACAAGAGAAGGGTGCCAACCATCACCACTTCTATTAAACATAGAGCTGGAAGACACTTGAGCAATCAGGTAAAAGAAAGAAATAAGAGGCATCTAAATCTGGAAAAATGAGGTCAAACTACCCCTCTTTGCCAATTATATGTTCTTATATATAAAAAAAACTCTAAGGACATCACAAAAAGACTCCTGGAATGGATAAATAAGTTCAGCAAAGTCTCAGCTTACAAAATCAACATACATAAAAAGGTAGCATTTCTTTATACTAATAATAGTTAAGTAGAGAGTCAATTCAAGGATTCAATACCATTCACATTAGCTATGAAGGAAATAAAATACCTAGGAATATCATCAACAAAGGAAGTAATAGCCTTTTATAAGGAATACTATAAAACACTGATGAAGGAAATCACAGAAGACACAAGAAAATGGAAAAACACTCCCTGCTCACGGATTGTAGGATCAACATAATTAAATGTCAGCACTACACCAAGTGACTTACAGATTAAATGCAATCGCTATCAAAATACCAGCATAATAGTTCACAGATCTAGAAAAACTAATCTTAGGCTTCAGTTGGAACCAAAAGAGCCCAAATAGCCAAGCCAACCTTAAGTAAAGAGAAAAAATCTGGAGGCATTATATTAACTGCCTTTAAATTATGCTACAAGGCTATAGTAACCACAATAGCATGATACTGGTATAAAAGAAGACACACAGACAAAAGAAACAGAATAGAGAATCTAGAAATAAAACAATAAATAAATAGAACAAAAAAAAAAGAAGTAAAAACAAGAAAACTAAAAGTTATGATTGCCAGGTTGGAATCTACAGCCAGCTGATCTTCAACAAAGCAGACAATAACATTCTCTGGAGGAAGGAAGCCCTATTCAATAACTGGTGGTGGGAAAATTGGATAGCCACGTGCAGAAGAATGAAATAAGACCCCACCTCTCAACATAAGCAAAAAATCATTCAAGATGGATTAAGGACTTGACATGAAACTGTAAAAATTATAGAAAAATGTGGAAAAATATTTTAGACATTGCATAAGCAAAACATTCATGATGAAGACTCAAAGGCAATCACAGCAAAAACAAAATTGAATGGGACTTAATTAAATTGAAAATCTTCGACACAGCAAAGGAATAAATAGACAACTTACATAATGGGAGAAAATATTCACAAACCATATACTCAACAAAATACTGATATCCAGAATCCACAAAGAACTCAAATAAATCAGCAAGAAAAATAAACATCCAAAAGAGGCCAAAAGATACAAAGAGAAGCTTTTCAAAAGCAGATAGACAAATTTTCAAAAATAATATGAAATAGATGCTCAATATCACTAATCATCAAGGAAAAGCAAATTAAAACTACAATGAGACTCCACCTTACCCCTATCAGAATTGTCATTACTAAAATGTCCCAAAGCAACAGATGTTGGTATGGCTCTAGAGATATAGGAATGCTCACACACTGTTAGTGGGACTGAAAATTAGTACAACCTCTATGGAAAACAAAATAGAGATTCCTTAAAGAAATAAGTGTAGACCCACCATTCTATCAAGTAATCTCACTGTGGGGTATCTACACAAAGGAAAGAAGTCATTTTATCAAAAATGTACCTGCACAAGAATGTTTACTGAAGCACAATTCACAGATGCAAAGATATGGAATCAACTTAAGTGCACTTCAATTCACGAGAAGAAAAAGACAATGTGGTCTAAACACATATGTACATACATACCCTGGAGTACTACTCAGCCCTAAAAAGGAATAAAATAGTGTTATTGATAGCAACATGGATGAAACTGGAGAACACTGTCCTAAGTGTAGTATCCCTGGAATGGAAAAACAAACACCATAGGTTCTCACAAGTAAGAGTGAGCTAAGAGATGTGTACACACAGACACAAAGTGATATGAAGGACAGAGAATCCCAGAAGAGGGGACAACAAGATAGTGAGTGTAGAAGAAAAAAACCTACCTATTGGATACAATGAGCACTATTCTGGCGATGGGTACAGCAAAAGCCCTGACTTAACCATTATACACATTCGAAATATCCATGTAACAAAAAGGCTTGTATGCCCTTAATTAGTATTCTGAAATTAAAAATAAATAAAACAAAAAAAGTAGTACAAACAAGAAAACTAAAAGTGATGATTTCCAGGTTGGAATCTCAGTTCTACCACTGACTGTGGTTATGACTTAACCTCTCAGGAACATAATTTTCTCACCAGTAGGATGAAGGTGTGAAGTTTAGTATTCTCCAGGAGTCTTCCTGCTCTAAGCATCACTGAGCCCATTTTCTTACTGTTCTTTCCTCCCACTGCTTTTCCTACCCACAGAGCTCACATGTCCTGGCCTCAGAACTCTGTCACCACTTCCCCTCACACTCTCCCACTCAGCCTCCCACTGGTCTCTGCACCATCTGTCTCACTGGGCGTAGCTCGAATCTCACTCAGCCCTGTCCACCAGCACCATGGGACCATGCTTTCTCTTGAAATCACCTCCTACTTTATGTCCAATGAGCTGTCTTCTCACCCTCCTTCAAAAAGTTGCTCAAGCTATTTTTCTCCGAAACTCACATTTATCCTGAACCACCCTTAGCACTTGTGAAGGTGCCCATGTATGTGTCAGTTGTAATAATGATGATCACTAGCAGTACATTCTAATCCTTCGAAATTTTGCCTGCATCTGCCATCTTAATTTTCTCAATAATCCTATAGTAGTTAATATTATTCATCATAATTTTGCAGGAAATGAGATTCAAAGCAATTAAGTGAGCTCCCCAGAATCCTAGTTAAGGATTCATGCTTCCTGAGGATTCATGCTCAGGTCTCCTTTCCTTTCTTCCTTAGCATGTTTCTCACAACAGAAATTATATGTACAACCCTGAAAAGAAGATCTTCACATGCAATGAGTGAATGCTGATTAATCAGTTGATTAATTTGTGACAGTCTTCCCTATGCCAAGGTGAGTCCTGTATGACTGGCACAAGTGAGCCTCACCGCTTACCTTTACAAAGCAGCCAGTGAAGGGAAAAGCGTCTTAAAATAGCACCAGGCCAACTGTTAAGGACACTTGGAGATGGCTCCAGGAAGGAGCCTCAAAGAGCTCTCTGCTCCTCGGTGCAGATGCACAGTCTCGCATCTCTGTGAACTTGAAATGTTTTTGTATTTTTAGATCTTTGAACATCTATATTTTCTGCCCAGAATCCCTTTTTCTACCCTATGCTTTCTTATATAGACAATTACTACTCATTTTTCAAGACTAAGATCAAGTGCAACTTCCCTTCCTGAACAGCCTAGGCTGGGACCTAACCACTCCTCTGGACGCCACAGCTTCTGGTGCCTCTCCATATCACAACCCTTCTCCCGTGAACTGTAATTGTTTCTTGTTACCATCATTCTTCCCAAGAGGAGTATCCAACCTGCGGTGGATCACATGCTGATTTTGAGAGACATTTTTTGTTTATCTATAAACAGATAACACAAAAGTATGCACAGACCTTTTTTCTTTTCTTTTTATTTTATTATTATTGTTGTTATCATCACCATCTTTTTCTCTTTTTCATCATCATCACTATTATTATTGCTAATCAGCTTTCCTTTGTGTTTTTGTATTTAATGTGTGGCCCAAGGCAACTCTTATTCTTCGAATGTGTGGCAGAGAAAAAAAAAAAAAGGTTGGGCAGCTCTGTGACTAGACTTTGTGATCCCTGAGAGCAGGGGTGACTTAGTATTTATCTGCAGATGGTACCTGAGTACCTGGGATACCTCTGATGCTCAGGATGGGTTTGACAATGAAGTAATAGGTAGATCCCACGTAAGAATGATTTTCTATCTGCAAATCCTACTCTGCCTAAGGATGCTTTATAGGAGGTTTTCAGCTGACACATTTGCATAATCAGAGACCAGAACCTCCTTTAAAAATTGTAGGATTTCTAGTTGAGGAAATAGAGGAAAGAGGAAATAGCAGTGTTAATAGCAAAAGGTCACAAAATTAGAGGCTGGTTCTCTGATAAAGAGGGTTTAATGGTAAACAATACCACCATCAAGTAAGAGTCATATATTGTTTGTAATATTCTTTATTTATGCATAAGATACTTGAATAATTATACATGATACATGTTATTATATTGAGTAAGCTCTTCTTATTTCTCATTACCTTTTTGAACAGCCCCAATGTTAAGAACCATTCATGAAATTTTAAGGAGAACATGGAATGATTGGCAACATCAGAGAAAAACTGCAGCTCTTAAAGGATAGAGCCTGAACAGAATTCGCCCCCAACAGGAAGGTCCTCTCACCTCTTCTAGCAGTACCCAGTGGGCACAAATGGCCCAGCTACGTCAGTTAGTGAGCAGCCTCTGTAGGGTCTGGAACATGCAAACTCTTACAAACCACTAGAGCTGCCTTCCAGTGTCGGTATCTTGGCGGCTGGAAGGAAACCATGCAACATTAAAGGGTTCTGATAATTTTCCCAGCATGAAAGGTATGTCTCATCCCACTTTGCAGAGTGTATCATGAGATGCTGACAAACATTACTGCCTGACATCCATCTCTTTGCTCCTTGATTTTGACAAGAAAACTGCCCCCTCTGGATTTGGTGTCATCACTCTTCTCAGCTCAGGAGTATTTTCCCTTACTTCCATCCAGGCCCAAATGAATTGACTCTCAAACTCCCTGGTGTTATCCCCAGAACTCAGTCCCACCTTCCAAATCTTTCCATGGGGAAAGGATCCAGTCATAATACAGCCAATAAAGAGAACTTTACTTGATTGATGTAAAGTCATTAGTGGTGAGACCCAAGCAATAATTCTGTACTCTTCTGTCTTTTTAGAAAAATCTAGAATGACATCAAAGAAAATATGAATGTGGTCATTCTGTATAATGAGCATGTTAAAATCTTGAATAAGAACCTGCAAGATAATGCAAAAGCTCCAAAAACCTGGTTGGCTAGTGTTTGTCTCATTGAAATAGAAGGAAAAAGTGGGTTAGCTGTCAGTGGAAAATGTGTCCTTTGTTGTCCATTGTTCTTACTATTGCCAGAAGGAATTGTCAAAATATTAGTCCTTCTTTTTTCTTTTTTTTTCTCCAGGAAAGGGCTTCAGTTGTCAATTTCCCAAAAAAAATCTGTTCCCCTGGGTGATGTCACCCAAATTCCAACGTTGTATATCTCTGGGACTCAGAGTCAAAAAGAAGCTGAGGATCACTGCTACAGGAGGCTCTTCACTCTCCAGGGACTGTTGTGTCTGATAAATGGTCTAGACCTTCACCCTAGAAAACGTTCATATGCAATATTTGATGCCTAGTTTAACATTCATTTCAAACCTCAAAAGACCACAAATACCAAGCAGGCAGATACAGTTGAACCCAATCCACCATCTTATTTATAGATGGAGACAGCAAGACTCATAATAGAGTTGACTTGGCCAAAGTGACGCTTGCCCCCATGGCCACTTTCTTCCCATCACATGATGTGACCTCCAAATAAAAACTCCAATGAGGCAAACAACTTCAATAGGCAATGGGCATTTTAATGATAAAACCTCTTATGGAATATAACATGATAGCTGAATGTAAGGTGACAGATCTTAAGTAAACTAAGTGACTAAAATGAAGCCATGATATTAATCATAACACAACAGTTACTGAACATCAAGTAGGCACCAGGAAACATTCTAAATGTAATACTGCACTTACTTTTAATCACCTTCCTCTGAGCTGAGTGCAGTTATGAAGCTTCTTCTAGAAATGTCTGGGTCCTCAACTATCATGTGACACTACTGCTCTATCACAAGCTGAATTAGAAAAATAAATGCAAATTGTAGATAGATTTTTTAAATAAAATATACTTTTACTCTTGTCAAGAATATACAGGGACTCAATTTGAGCACAGCATGTTCTCCAGTGTGCGTGAATGAGTAGTTAAGAATGGTTTTAAATTAGTCAATCAATTTTTCTAGTGCTGAAATCCATTCTCTTCAAGTGCTTCGAATTGCATGTGTTTTCTCAAGCATTTTACATATTCCTTTTTAAAATCTCATTTACACTATTCATTTGTAAAACTTATAAAGAAATTGTTTTACTTGACTAAAGTTTTTCTATCCCCAGTACGTGGAACTAAATTAATAAGGATAATTGTTGGCTTTTTTTTTTCCTTTTTAAGTAGAAAAAGATTTTTTTTCCAACTGAATTAGTCTCTTTTTATTCTCTTGGCAATTTCTTCCTCAGTCACTACTTCCATTGTAGGTGATGAAATCTGTTAAGGTTCCACTTTAAGTGTTAGCACTGCTATGAGCACAGTCTCTCCCTTAACTGTATCAGAATTAAAACTTCTAATTCCTTTATATTCCAGTCTCAGGAGTGGTTTCCATTGTAGAATTTATCGGATGACAGTCTTATGCTTTCTAGTACTTGCCTACAACCTGTCTCTAGCTCCTCCAGGAACACTAAAGGATGGTTCTAGTTTAAACATGTATTAAACTAAAAGACATTCTCTTGAATGAGTTTAAATGCATTTTCTTTTTAGACAACCTACATGACATTTTTTCCTTAAAAACAAGGCCTCCACTCCAAATAAATCATGGTCAAAATAAATGAAGAGCTCAAGATATTATCGGTTCCATTTGTTTTAAGTCCTGGTGTTGTATGGATGACAAGCAGTAGCCAGTTATAATAACAGGTGATAGATTCAAAGTAATTGCCAATTTGTGAACATTTTTCCATTTCTAAACCATGGGTAAAATCATATATGGGGTCACACCATCCTCACAGTAGTCCAGGAGAGCAACCATGCCATCTGGATTCATGTTTTCACCAATAAAGAACTGATAGTTTTTTAAATTAACCAGGATTTTTTTCTGCAGCCCCTGTCATAAAAGGTTTTACTCTTTCTGGTCTCTGTCCTTCAAGTTTGCCTTTGATTGACTTCATGTAATCTTTGATGTACTTCTTGTAGCCTTCTTTTGTGAAGCTGGTTTCCTGCAAGTGATGGTTCATGATAATACCAACAACAGTGATCACTGTGTTTTCAGTACCTGCCCCTTCAGAGCTTTCAGCTGAAGCATTTCCACGAATGAGCAAGTCATTAGTGTCACCCTCTGTCCTACTGACCATCTCCCCGTCCACCTCAAGGTGCAGGCAGTCTGCGATCTCTTGGATCTTGTAAATGTTGGAGAACATCTCATCCTGGCTGTTGAGGTAGGGGTAGATAATCATGATGGCGGCTGAAAGGAGACGGTGGTGACACTTGCTTTGCAGGAAGGAGCCCAGAACTCAGAGGAGCTCGGTGGAGCCCAGTGGCACTCGGACCTGGCAGGGGGCAGAGGAGGAGCCAGGCAGGGCAGAAAAGTTTAAGTAGAAAAAGATCTTATAGATCAGGTAGTCAACCCATTTACTTTGTAATGAGGAAACATAAACAAAGTAAATGTTATGAAGATCGCACAGCAAGTTATTGTAAAAGCCAAGACTGAAACACAGATCTACTGATCACAGCAGACCAGGGTTCTATCCTGTGTCCAGTTACAACTCTGCGAGGTGTTAATTTTTTTTCAAATGAGTCCTTTATTCTTTCTACGTTAAAAGAAAACTGACACGACATTAGAATTTTTAAAGGGGGATGAAACTGTGGTAGATTTGAGTGGTAAATTCACTGGCATAAAACATATATAGAAGCTTTTTTTTTGTTCAATATACAAAATGCACATTTTTTTTAAGTCTTAGTTGCCATATCAACCACCTTTCCTTGTAGTTTAAAATGGGAATTTCAGAGCATGCCTTAAATAAAATTTTAAAACAATGAAAATGTAAGCATTTGCCAGCATACCATGAAATCATTTAATAGAAATTTCAAAATAAGAACCAGAGCAAAAGGAAACAACCTCTCTCAAGTACTGTCCCCAACACTGTGCCCAACCTGCCCTGAACTTGAACCCCCATGATGTCCAGAATTGTTCAGTCTCCAGCAGGTGGGTAGGGGAGAGTGACTGGCCACTGTCCAGGGCCAGAAGAGCCAAACCCCAGCACAAGCTATTCACAAGAAGCTTCTTCTCCCACATTCACATCTACTGTTACCCCCACTTCCCCAGGGATCACACTGAGCCTCAGAGGCTAAGAAACTTGCCCAAATTTCACATGTAGTAAATAAGAGGTGCAACTGGAATTTGAGCCGGGGTTTATTGGTTTTAGTTTCTGTGCTCTTTTCACTACAAAATGCTCCTGAGTTTTCAAGGAGGTTACAACTAATTGTCTACCTTCAGGGAGGTTATAACTGCTTGAGGAGAAAAGAAAAAACTGTCCATCTAAATATCAGTAAAATTACAGATATGTAAATAAATGAATAAAAATGCAAGTGAAATTATGTTATTAAGAGGTAGTTTTACCTCTTCAATACTAGCACAGAACACTAAATATAAAATATAGAAAGAGTCCAGTAAATACTTGTAGGAGGCAGAAAGAAAATGAGAGAGGAAGGATAAGCCTCAAAATCAAGGAGTCTAAACCCTTGTTCAAGTGCGGTGCTTAGACCAGCAACAAGGGCGTCACCTGCAAGCCTGTTGGGAATGGAGACTCGTGGGCCCCACTCCAGTCCTGCTGAGTCAGAACCTGAACCCTAACAAATCCCCAGGACGTGTTTGCATCCGAAGGTCTGTGAAGCCTGATCTAACACAAGCACCAAATGGAAAACCCCATTAGAATTCCAAAAAGGGAGACAGTAGGAGGAGGCTGGGGTGAAGACAGTGTGCAACTTGGAGATGGCAGAACTTGAGTTAATCTTCTATGAGATTCTGGGTAGAACTCTTTTGAGGAGATGTTTAGAATCCTGCTCAGCATCCAGGAGCAAGGGAAACGAATGAGGAAGAGTAGACAAGCGGGAAGTGAGGCAGTTCAGGAGCAGAGAGCAAACCATTCTGCCCAAAGCAAGGGATGCCTGGAGAAAGAGGTTTGGAATTTTCCTTTCCATGCCATAGGTTCACTATATTCCCATGTAAAGCATTTCAATTTTCAAAAAGAAAGAAAGTTGTTAAAATGAGAACATACATTTGACACTGGAAAAGACAGGTGCAATGGGGCTAACAGACACCTGGAATCTCTGACACACCTGTGCTGGCTCAGCCGCCCGAGATCCACCCACTGAGCAAGTAGCTTCACTATGCTCCAGCCTGCCGTGGCCTGGACACCACCCAGGGCTCTGGTTACATGCACGGGCAAATCGCTTGATGAGGCTTCTGTGTTCTGCAGATTGTATGGGCATGAAGGAATTCCAAGCCCAGTGTCAATCTGATGAACACGCTTTTGATCCTCATAAAGCAGGAGAGAGACATGGTCACTGGCTCACTAATGGTTAACATGTCCAGTGCCTTTCTCTAGACAAAGCAAATTCCACCATAAGGGAGCTGACCTCCCATGGCCCCAGTGATCTGCTGTGATCATTAACTAAATGTTAATCATCCATAAATCAACGGTTATACGACCTTAGAAAGAAGTTCTGCCTCTCAAAACCCAGGGCAATCCATTCATTCACACAACAGACCTTAATGGCTGTTGACCTCATGTCAAGGCTTAGCAACTACTGTGGATTTGGGCATGGAAAAATATGCATTCAAGCAACTTAGAGTCTACCTTGAAGACAGCTAAGCAATTAAAATGTTGTGAGAAGTTGGCTAAGTGGGGGAAAGGCAGAGTTTAGAGAAAGGAAAAGTCTAGTCTGTTCAGAGAATTTAATGAGCCTCCACAGAGGAGGCAGGAATTCGGCTGTCAGTGGGCACTTTCCAGGGAGACATGTGCAAGAGGACATGGTGGTTCCAGGCAGAGGAAGGACTTTGCACAGAGTCAGAGAGGGGGTGAGCAGGAAGTGCTGGAGGCTACACAGGTCATGTCAAAGAATACAGATTTTGAATCCACTAGTCTAGAGTTCAAATAGTTTTTGCAGTTTAGTACAACAGACTCTAAGAAACTGGGTAAGGTAATAAATGTTTGTTACAAGTAGCTAAATGGGAGGGGGTATTTGTTACCCAGTAATAGATAATACATTATGGAACTAATGAGAAACTTAAGTTTCTCCTCACTGGTACTAACTTTTTCTAAAGCTCAAAGGGAAGTGTAGGGGGAGCTAGCAGTGAGTTCACCTGCTAGCAAGTCTTTGTAACTATGCAAAAGTAAAATACTGGATTTTGTGATGTTTGAATTATTTGTTAACCTTTGAAAATGTTCAGTGACCTGTCATGCTGTTTCTTCACTCTAAGTAAATATTGTCTTTCATAGCAAAATAAATATGCCAATAAATATGTGATGTACACCACATATATTAGATACTTTATTTAATGGTATGTGGGGTATCATGCTATGTTCAGTGACAGGTGCATGAGATACTATATAAAAAAAATCAGATGAAAAGGCAAATAAATTTCACTCTGTGGACATGGATGAATCCAGCGCAGTGCCAGACAGTCTCCACTCTCACATTCGTCTTTCTGTCCCCTTATTATGACAGCTCCATGAAGAACTCTGGCCCTTGCCACCTTCTTCAGGGAACCCAGGCTCGCCAAACACCGAGTGATTTTCTAATGCATTAGGCCAGGCCAATGACTCCTGAAGAGATCACATCGTGCATCTCCAGGGTGTTCCATCCCTTTCTGCCTGGCTGCTCTTGGAGCCCTGCTGCTCACCATTTGACTTCACTGAAAGCCTATGGTCCCAAGGTGAGACTGTGGCTGTCACCTGCAGACCCTAGGAAGTTTGGTGTAGCCCTTGCCTCTGACTACTTTTCCCCTGGAGATGCCTCCCTACAATTCTAGCAGATAACAAACTCCAGCTTATTGCAGAGCTTTGCTGAAATAGTCAATGAGTATCCACTTAAAAATGAGCCTGCAACGTGTTTCCACTGCCCTCATTTACATTAGGTTAAAGGTCATATTATCCCCAGGAGCAGGACTTAAGAAAGGTTAATGAGAAAAGTCCAGAGGTAGATGTAGTTCCTGCTTATCACACTCATTCCAAATAAATACAACTCGCAGCACGATATAGAAATTAAGGTTTTACAGTAGCTCAAAATGAGAAAAGTCATAAAACATGTGAACCACTACAGAGAAAGGATGGAAAGGCCCGTCCCTACATCCCGACGGGCCATATCTTCTTCACATCGTGAGTAGCGATTTGACTTCATGGAAACATCACCTCTTACATTAAGTTGCTACCATTAAACTGAATTTTATTTGTTTCGCAGCTTTATATGTAGTGTGGAAACGTGTTTTGATTTTAGGTACATAGCAGAGTTATAAGACAGAGGAATTTAAACGCATTTCACATGTATGTACAAGTCAACAAGTCCACACCTGGGTGTCTGTTGGCATTTTTGCAGGTTTAAGAAGCACCAATGTACACAATTATGATTTAACAAAAATTAAAAAAAAAAAAAACCATCATCCAAGCCATAGAAATAAACAAACAACCCCCTCTCCTGGCTAAAAAAAAAAGGAAACACCAGCTCTTGTGAATAAAGCACCTTGAACAAACATGACAGCGCAGGTATCTTCTCTTGTTTATTTTGAACAAAATCAAGAAACAGCCTAAATATACAGAAACAGCCTAAATCCCCATCAGTAGGTGAATGGATAAAGAAAACGTGGTATATTCATACAACAGGTGATTATTCAGTTGTTAAAAAAAAGGAAATCCTCCTGGAGACAGAACCTTGGAAGTGTAAGTGTAGGGCTGGGAGCAGAGGAAGATTTGTTTGAATGAGAAAGGGGAGCCCTTCCTAGCTTAGCTTTGTATCAGCGAGCAGGGCTGGGTGCCTGCTTGGTGAGCAGAGCAGAGTTGAAGTTTAGTCCCCTGACTTCTCACTGTGGCCAGGGATATGCTGATAAATGTCTAATTCCCAGCTCCGGTTTACTGAGTTTGCCACTTTTCATGGTGTAAATATTTCCTCCATCACAAGTTTTAAGCTACTGATCTGATATCATGAACTTTATGTTTGGAGGCAAGGCTCAAAATCAGCCCTTACAGCAGGTGTGAGCCAGTTCCACTGCACCTCTGGCCCCAGCCACAGAAGTGCCCTTGCAGAGACCACAGCCTCCAAACCAAATACATGAGAAAAACTACCAAAACAAAACCTATAATAAAATTGGCAAGTTTTTAAAAATGAGCCCTAGTTCTAAACATAAACTCTTGTAACCACATTTGAAATGCTGTGGCTTTAAATCATTGTTTCAGTGCCCATACTTTACCTCAACTAATATTCCATTTGAAAACTAATAACAGTTAGCCGGGTGTGTGGTGGGCTCCTGTAGTCCCAGCTACTTGGGAAACTGAGGCAAGAGAATCGCTTAAGCCCAAGCATTTGAGGTTGCTGTAAGCTGTGACACCACGGCACTCTACCAAGGGTGACATAGTGAGACTCTGTCTCAAAAAAAGAAACAAAAGGAAAAAATCACGTAACAGTAATGACTATAATTTACTACTCACTAGAGAGAAGGAAAATCTCATATAAAAAGTAGAATTCCGAAAAGGCTGTGAATGAATTACTTTTGGAAATAATGTCAAAGGAAACGATTACACCTTTAAATTTTGTTGAAAGCACAAACCTGATTTCAGAAAATTTTTATCCCTCATACTAAATGATGTAGAGGAACCTTAAGCAATCTATTACATAGGCATGCGCGTTTGCCCCAAATATTTAGTTTAAATCTTATTTTATATAAACGTTGGCATATTTCTTTGCTTTTTCTTTTATTGGAGTAGAGGCCAAATTCAAGGAAGCTAGGATAGCCTACTCATTCAAAGTAATCCTTTATTTCAAGCATCTCCTTTGAAGAACTGGTTGTTAGATATTTATCAGCGTATCATTGAACACAGTGAGGAGAGAAGTTGGAGGAATAAACTTCAGCCCTGGCTCTGCTCATCAAGCAGGCATGAAACCATGCTCCTGATGTGGGGAGGAGCTGGGAGGAACTCCTGTTTCTCATTCAAGCAAAGCCGCCCTCTGTTCCCAGCTGTACACTTGCAAACTCCTCTACCTGCTAATAGTACAATTCCAGTCTAGTCACATAACCTTTCCTGATTCTAGTATCCACGAGGCTAATATCCTCTCTTAATTCTCGTATCCTCATGAATAATGTGAAGATGATAGCAATGCTTACGATAGTGGCTTGGAAGTGCACATGTGAAATACTTCACAGCTGTGCTTAGCACGGTGTCTGGTGCATAGTAGATACTCCATAGACATTTAGCCATGGGACACTCCGTCCCCTGTGGACAGACCTGGTGTCCAAGCCTGTCAACTCCTTCCTAACCAGTCCAATCATGAGCTCATAATCTTTAAGATTTAGGGCATTATTCATAAATGTTAAATTAATCAGTGAATTAGTGAGCATGATGACTCTCCAGATTTTCAGTTTTCTAAGCTCTAGCTCTCCATGAATGTAGATACACGGAAAGTGAATACAGAAGCCACTGAGACTGAAAGTAGTCATAGTCAGCAGTCATGCATGACGGACTCTTACTTGGAGGGATCCAAGTCACATGAGGTTATTCTGAAACTGTGGGTAACAGATCAGAGATCACATTAACTGTGTGATGGAACCTGAGCAAGGTGCAAGACCCAGATTTCTCATTCACAATATATTCCTACCTCCTGCTGTATAGTGAAGTCTAGAAATAGGTTAAGTAAACTGTCTATAACAGAGCCTGACGTATAGATGGCCAATAAGGGAAAACCTTTCCTGTCATCATTATCACTATTCATTTGTGTAAACAGTAGGCATATCTGTACCACATAAATCATATGTGGTAGGCATATTGTCTCTTCCAGTAGGCATATTGTCTCTTCCTTCTCTGAGCTAAGATTCTAAAACATTTCTGTGTGTATTACAATTCTTAAAAAGAATAAGGAAAGACCTTGGACGAGGAATTGGGAGACCAGGATTCTGGTCCTGACATTAATTAGTGATATGACACTGACTAACCATGTCACCTCATCCTCTGAAACCGTTTCATCATCTGATACAGTCCAGTCACCGAGTTACAGACCACCTAACTTACAGCTTTCTGTACCTACAAACAGGCTCCCCATGAAGATGATTTATAATTAAATGGTGAAATTAATGATTTGCAAAATAGTTTCCTCCGTGCACGTAAACAAATCCACATGACATAAGTTGCTCAGCACAGCACCTTTATACTAATAGAGAAGTGGCTGACAGAAACACATGAGCCCATGTAAAGGAGAAAACCCAAAGCCAAAAAAGTTTATGACAAGAAACTAGCTAAGATTTTCATTTCATTGTAGTAGAATTTGCAAAGCTCAAGGAACCAGATCCTAACACTGAGCAATTTGGAAAGGTATACCGGGCAGTGAGATAGAATGTCAGCTGCTGCAAGGCCATTTATGATAAAGAAAAGGAAAAGGTTATGCAAACAACTCTAGATCCTTTTTCAAGAAACCAGCTTCAATAGTAAGCTCCTCTTCTCCAGCCACAGAATCCGATACTGTCAGCTCCCACTTCATCCTCTCCAGCCCCTCCATCATCATCTTCTGATTAACAGCAACTTCCCTTCTTGTCTCAAAAATGCCTGGTCTGGTAACCAAGACATGGATGCCACATTAGGTGAGTGTTAGCTTTTAATATTCTTTTTTGAAGTTTTCCCCTATGTAAGCATCTTGTATGAGCTGGTTTTTATATTGTTTGACTTAAAAGAAATGAGTCAATAGTTTTCTGTAACTTATTTTTATAGTACAGGGTATTATTACAGTATTACACTATATTATTATTGCCATATATGAGCCATTATACTATAGTATTAGTAGTAGTATTATTGTACTTATACATGTGCTATTCACCAGGAATCCGAATAACAAACAAATGCAACCTAAAGACATTTCAGGAGCATCTCTCATCCATTACCCATGGACCATCTGTATTGAGAAGATTGAGTTCTATGGTGGCTCAGATTTTTTTTTAATATCTTATTATTTGAGCCTGTGAATATAAAATTCTTTTCTCGTTCTCTATTCTTTAAATCTACATCTACATATATAAGATGTGCATCTTCTACAGTATTAAAATTATAGTTTCCTTTAAGCCCTATCAGCAAATTGCTATAGAGTTCAGCTCTGTAGTTCCAACTATAGACTAGAGGATAAAAATCAATAATCAAGTTACCAAACACATAAGTTACCTATCATGACTTGACTGTTTATTTGCCTGGCAAATAACTTAAATTTAAATATTTATGATTCTGTGGCCAGTTTAGAAATGTGGTCTTCTGGTAGGATATTAAAAAAGTAATAATAATAAATGAAAAATAATGCCTCCCATCAAACTCCAGTCAAATAGAATGTTGAATAGCCTAATTGCATGCACAGCAAATTTTTCTCAAAAAATCAATTGTCCAAAAAAAAAAAAAAATCAATCATCCAACATAAAGCCTACATTTATAAATACTGAACAAGTACACCTGTGTTTGTGACATGTTCTCCATGTTGAATGCTCTGTCAAGCCCTAGTGCAGATGGACAATGAAGCTTGTGTCTTCACACAAGAGGTGACATTTATTTTCTGCCTCTGAATTCATTCTGTTAAAAATACTCATTACACAATTATTGAGTATCTACTCTATAATATTCCCCAGAGCTCATGTCAGAAGAGATCGTTATAAAATTAACTCTGTGAGCAGCTTATACACTGGAACACAGCAGTAGGGTTACAAGAGAAAATCTGAAAAACTACTACAAGAGAAGGGTAGGAGGTAAGAAAGGAAACAATGTCACTGCTTTGTTCTTTATCATTGCATCTTTAATAAATAAGACATTTTCATGAGATGGACTGTAAGAAAACATAACAAATAAGTCTATAGAGAAAGGTTAAGAATGATTTGTGTATGCTGGCATAAGACAGTCCAAGTTTAATGAAGGCACGGACAAGATCAGGTCAGCACTATAGACAGAGGACTCTGATGGCAGCAGGGAGGATAAAACAGGGGAGGGCAAGATCAGACAGGAGATAGGAGAAACAGAAGGCTGTGGAATCGACAGATTAGCTACAAAGACAGTAGTAAGAAATGAAAAGGAGGGATACATTCAAAAGACATTAAGGAGTGAAATCAACAAAATTTTACTGAATGGGATGATCGAGAGAAAAGGACGGGTCAGTGATGATATCGAAGCCAGGAAGAATGAGTCAGTGACGGCAGCTCTCACCCATTCAGGGAATTCAGCAGGCAGAACAGATTTTTGAGCTAAGATCAGTTCAATGGGGGATGTGTAGAGTTCGAAGTTCTACTGGAACATATCGTTAGACATCCATTCAACGTTTAGATACATAAGTCAGATGCTCAGGATAGTGATATGTGCTGAAGATGTAGATATTTTTAAGTATCTTTGGGAAATAAAAACACATTTCCAGATAAACACACAAAAATAAACATATAGCTTAATAAATTGTTATAAATTGTGATACAATAAATTGTTATAAATTGTCACCATACCACCACCATCTAAGTAAAGAGAAAGAATATTTCCAAATTCTAAGAAGCCACCTGTTTAATTACAACCGTGTCCCTCCCTCCTAACAGAAACACTTTTTTGATTTTATGGTAATGGCTTCCTTGTTTGCCTATCTATTTTTGGCACCTAATTATACATTCTTAATCACACTAGCTTAATTCTGCCTATTTTGACCTTTATATGAATAGAATTATGTGAGATGCATCTTTTATGCCTGGTGTCTTGTCTTTAACATATTTGCAAACTGTATCCCTAATTCAGAAATGCAAGTTCTTGAGAAAGACTGGTTCCTATTATTTATTTTTAGTAATAAGCTTATCTGATTTTGCCATCCAGGTTTTTCTGGACTTATAAAACTATATAGGGAATGCTATTTCTTTTTTTAAACCCTGAAGGATGTTGTAGAAGATTTCTTCATTGGTAGAATTTGCTGGAGAACTCAAATGAATATGGAGTGTTCTTGGTGGAAATATTTTTGTTTATGGATTCATATCATTAACAGAAATGGAACTATTTATATTGTTTCTTCTGTGGCATCTTAGAAATTTTATTAGAATATTTAATTCCATTTAAATACAGCTTCCCTCTCCCTTTTTTGCTATAAATTTAATTCTTTTTATTTTATGTACTTAAAACTGTACAAAGAATTATTATTGTTTTCTAAATGCAATGTCTCTTTGGAATTATCCATCTGTTTATCATGTTACTTGCATTTAATTTATTTTTGCATTAAAAACTTCTACCTGAAGTTTTACAACAGCATTCTTTTTGCTTGAGGAAGACTTTTTAATATTTTGTACAGAATTCATACTGGTCTCCCTGTGAAAAATTCTTTCTGTTTTATCATACTGAATATATCTATTTCATATTCATTCTTGAAGGATATATTTTGCTGATTATAGAATACCAGATTAGCATTCTTACATTTTAGATATAAATTGGTTTTACTATAATAAACTTTGTTTGGTTTGTTTACTTAATTTGCCTGTTTGGGTTTAACTGGGGCTTTAAATCTGTGGTCTGATGACTTTCTTGTATTCTGGGAAATTCTCTTACATTAATATTTTGAATTTTTGTTCCTGCCCATTCAGTCTCTTCTTCTAGGACTCAAACTATATCTTTTCACCTCTTTGTCTCAAATGTGCTTATTATGTCATTCATTCTTTTCATTATTTTCATTATGCTGAATATTTTCTTCTGCTGTACTTTCCATTTCACTGAGAAACGATGTAGTTGCATTTAATTTGCTATTAATTGCATTAATTAAATTTTTAGTTTCATACTTTCAAAGTTCTAGAGTTTGATTTTGTTTTTCTTTTTTCAATTTTACTGCATCACTTTTTTTAATTTCCAGTTTTCTGAAAAAGAATTCCCTCACATTTTATCTGGTTATCAATTATAAGCATCACTATTGTGAAGTCTTTTGCTAATAATTTTAATGTCTACAGTTCTTGCGAGTCCCTTTCTATTGTCTATTGCTTTGACTTTTTTATTCAGGTTGTCTTGTCTGTCAACGTATTCTGTTATCTTTGTGTGCCAGATATTTTTGAAAGGGTGTTTACAGAAATGTTTTGAGGTATCAGATTATGTTATTTGCCCTAGATTTTTTGTTGGTTTCTGCCAGATACCTAATGGCATCAGGAATCCTAGATCATCTTTGTCCAAATTCTAGAATTGTGATTTTTCTCTACCATGTAGAGAAAATTATATTGCAAAAAAGGAAAAGTCAAACATAATGATGAAGCAAAGTCCATTGAATTTGGCAGCTGGGTAGTCTTTTTTGTTTTGTCTCTGTTTTTTGTTTTTAAGAAACAGGGTCTGGCTTGGCACCCATAGTTCAGTGAGTAGGGCGCTGGCCACATGCTCGGGGGCTGGTGGGTTTGATCTGGGCCCAGGCCTGCTAAACAACAACAACTACAACAAAATCTAGCTGGGTGTTGTAGCAGGTGCCTGTAGTCCCAGCTACTCGGGAGGATGAGGCAAGAGAATCGCTTAGGCCCAAGAGTTTAAGGTTGCTATGAGCTATGACAGCACAGCACTCTACCGAGGGTGACATAGTGAGACTTTGTCTCAAAAAATAAATAAATACATACATACACACATAAAAAGAGAGAGAGAGAGATACAGGTTCTATATTGCCCAGGCTGGACTCAAATTCCTGGGCTTAGGTGATCCTCCTGGCTCAGCCTCCTGAGAAGCTGGAACTTTATGTACATGCCACTGTGCTCAGCAAGGAAGGAGTCTTAATGACCTTGGTAAAGTGACCTCGGTAAAGGTGGTACCTGTGGAACAGTAGAGTAAGTCAGGTTTCAAGAACTTAAAGAAAGAATGTTGAAATAAGAGAAAAGTAAATGTGAAAATGTTTTCAAGGAGCTTGACTTTAATAGGAAGGAAATAGCTAGGTGAAAGGCCTTATGTGAGGACTTCCATTTCCAAAATGGAAACACAAAAGCAAGCTGGTTAGAGTCCCTCCCACAGGAACTAAAAACAAATGTATAGCACTGAGATTATCACAAGAAATAACACTGAACTCAAATGTGAGGTTCAGATAGTTCCCAGGGCACAAAGAAAAAACCCCAGGCAGATGATAAGAGAATTCAACTTCCATATCTGCAATGCTGTTTGCCCAAGTCTGCCCAGCATCAAGTGTGCAGAAAATTTCCTCTTAATTCATGGTTTCTATAACACAAAAATTAAGATCCAGATGGACAAGCAGCTTCCCCACCATCTCGGGAGTTTTGGCAAATGATTTTTCCCTGCCTTAACTCACAGATACAATTAGGAGCAACTGAAGGGAGAAATATCCCTGAGAATAACCAAAGACAAAGGGATGAGCTGGAACTACTACCTCCAGCCTGGAAACTCAGCTTTGTATCTCAGACAAAGGAGACACAAACTCAGAGAGGCTGTTCAGCACCATCACGCAGTAGGAGGATCATCCTACAGGCCCCAAGGTCCTGAGCACCTAGCAGCCTTCCCACACTACCAGGATATTCCCTTTGGGATCTTCCCCATTCAGGATGGGCAGCAAATCCATTGTTTAGAAGAGCCAAGTCAAACCTGTCCACAATGCGCCATCTAGTGCCAAAAAGGAGGCAGCAACAGAGCAAGAAAAAAACGAATGAAAATCAACAGGTTAATTACAAATAATTTCTAAACAACCATATATATAATAAAAACCAAAACAAGCCAGAGAAGACCAGAATAACTAATCCTTCAGTGCAAAGACGTGTACATATATTCACAGGAAACAATACCACAATGGACCCATGACATGCAAGGAATGAATGACTGATCCTAAGGAGATAGTGGTAAGTGAGCTCTGTGACCAAGAATTCGAAAGAGAATTTTTAAGGAAATTCAGTGACCTCCAAGACAACACAGAAAAATAATTCATAAATTGAGCACAGAAATTTAACTAAGAGATTGAAATAATTAAAAAATACAAAATCTTAGAACTGAGAGATACATTTACTGAACTGACAAATTTATTATAGGCTTTCAACAACAAAATGGATCAAGCAGGGAAAAGAACCAGTGAATTCAAAAATACGGCTATTTGAAATTAAGCAGTTGGATGAGAAAAAGAAAAAAAATGAAAAGCAATAAAGAGCACTTACAAAATTATCTCAGAAGGCCAAATCTTAAGATTATTGGTGTTCAAGAGTGAGTTAAGAAACATCAAGTGATAAAAAGGTTATTCAAAGAAAACAATAGCTTAAAATATTCTAAAATTTGAGAAAAAAAGTGAATATACAGGAATGAGAAGGTCAGAGAACACCATACAGATTTGATCCAAATTAGACTACCTCACGGCTATAATAATCAAATTCTTAAAGTTAAAGGACAAAGACAGAATTGTAAAAGCAGCAAGAGAAAAGTAAAAAATAACATGTAAAGGAGCTCTAATTCATCAGAAACAGATTTCTCAAAAGAAACCATATATCATCCCAGGAGGATGACATTATCAAAGTGCTGAAAGAAAAACTTGCAACCAAGAATATTATATTCAGCTAGATATCCTTTAAATAGGAAAAAAAAAAGATAGTCTTTCCCAAACAAACAGACAAACAAAATCTAAGAGAATTCTCCTCTCACTGACTCATCTTACAAAAAATGCCAATGAGCAAAAGGAAGACATTTCAAGGCATAAAGTACATGGGAAAATTAAGTACACAGACAAACTTAGAATACTCTAATGCAGCAGTTCTCAACCTGTGGGTCACGACCCCCAGGAACTGTATTAAAGGTTCACAGCATTAGGAAGGTTGAGAAACACTGCTCTAATAATTGTATAATTGTGATGTTCAACCCTCCTATAACCCTAGCATAAAGCCCCAAAAGACAAATCACAAATCTATCAAAAATAATAATATCTAAAGGAAATTTTTATAATATAGGCAATATAAAAATATGAAAATTGAGATAAGAAAAGGTCAAAATGTAGGAATATGGAGTTAAAGTATGGAAGTTTCTTAACTTTTTTCTTTGTTTCTATTATTTTCTTCATAATCTAAGATAAGTTTTCATCTCCTTAAAATAACTTATTGTGTGTGTAAGGTTTTCTGTAAACTAACTGGTAACCAGAATACAAAACCTATAAAACATTCTTTAAAAGTAACAAGCAATGAAATCAAATATGTTACCAGAGAAAATCTCTTAACTACAAAACAATAATAAAAAAGGACAAAAGGAAGAGAGGAGTCACAAAATAAGCAAAAAAGTAGTGATAGTAAGCCCTTAATTATCATTAATAACACAAAATATGGACCTAATTCCCCAATGAAAAGGCATAGGGTGACAGAATGGATAAACAAATAAAACCCAACTTCAACTACAAAGGGATACATAGACTGAAAGTGTAGGAGTGGAAAGATATAGTCTATGCAACTAGAAACCAAGAAAGAGCAATAATAGCTATACTTATATCAGATAAAATACCCTATAAATAAAATACTGTAAAAAGAGAAAAAAATCACTATTCTTTCTATTATAATTAAGGGGTCAATAAATTGAGAAGATATAACAATTATAAATATCTATGCACCCAAGGAGACAGGTCCCAAGTATACACAGCAAACAAAGAAAGCCTAACTGACATTCACAGAACATTTCACTCAGAGACTACAGAATACCCACTCTTCTCATCTACACCTGAAACATCCCCCAGAATAGGCCATCCTAGGCCACAAAACACCTCAAAAAATTCAAAAAAGTGGAAATCATATCAAGTATTTTTTTCTAACAGCAAGGAAATAAAACTAAAAATTAATAGCAAGAGGAACCTTTAAAACTATACTAACACATGGAAAATAAAAAAAAAAAAAACATGCTCTTGAATGACCAATGGGTCAATGATGGAATTAAAAAGAAAGTTAAACAATTTATTTAAATTAATGAAAATGGAAATACACTATACTAAAATTTATGGAATACAGTAAAAGTGGTGCTAAAAGGAAAGTTTATATCAATAAATGCCTATATCAAAAAAAATTTAAAAACTTCAAATAAACATCCTGGCAGTGCATTTCAAGACACAAAGCAAGAACAAACAAAATTAGTAGAAGAAAACAAATGATAATGGCTACAACACAAATAAATGAAATTGAGACTAAAAAAACAAAACAGAAGATCAACCAAACAAAAATTGGGGTTTTTTTGAAAAGATAAACACAGTTGACAAAATTTTAGCTAGACTAATTAAGAATAAAGTACAGAAAAAAATCAGAAACTAAAAAGAAAACATAACAACTGAAGCCAAAGAAATACGAAGAATTATCAGAGAACATTGGCTATCAACTGTAGGGAAATTGGAAAACCCAGAAGATATGGATAAACTTCTAGACACATGCCTACTACCAAGACTGAATCATGAAAAAAATACCACATACAACCAATAATAAGAAAGAAGACCAGAGGCTGAAATCAAATTTTCCCACCAAAGAAAAGCCCAGTAGTTAATGGCATCATTGCTGAATTCTAACAAATATTTAAAGAAGAATTAACACCAACTCTATTCAAACTTCTCAAAAAATTGAAGAGGAGGGAATGCTTCTGAAAACATTCTATGAAGCCAGCATTATCATGATACCTAACCAGACAAGAACACAACAAAACTGAGATGAACATAGTTGCATAAATCCTCAACAAAATCCACCATACCAAATTCAACAACACATTAGAAAGATCATTTACCATGACCAAGTGGGATTCATCCCAGGGATACAAAGATGATTCAACTTACACAAATCAATGAACTTAATATTTACATTATCAGAACCAAGATCAAAAACTATGATTATTTCAATAGTTTCTGAAAAGAAAACATTTGATAAAATTCAATACCCTATTATGATAAGAGTTTTTTAACAAACAGAGGGAACATACCTCAAAATAATAACCATATGTGACAAATTCATAGCTAACATCATACTAAAAGGGAAAAATGGAAAACCTTTTCTTTAAGATCTAGGACAAGTCAAGGATGCTAACTTTCAATACTTTTTATTCAACATATTACTAGAAATCATGGCCAGAAAATACTCAACAACAAAAACAAAACTTTTAGAATTGACTAACAAATTCAGTAAAGTTTCAAGATACAAAATCAATATATAAAAATCAGTAGTGTTCAAATACACCAACAGTGAATAATCTAAAAAAGAAATTAAGAAAGCAATCCATTTAAAATAGGTACATAGAATATAAAATACATAGGAATCATCTTAACCAAAGAAATGAAATATCTATATAAGGAAAACTATAAAACACCAATGAAAGAAATTGAAGGCACATAAAAATGAAGAGATATGCTATACTCATGGATTGAAGGAATTAATACCATTAAAATGACAATAGTACTCAAAGCACTTTATAGGTTCAAAGCAAACCTAGCAAAATACCACTGACATTTTCCATGGAAATAGAAAAAAAAATTCTAAAATTTATGTGGAACCACAAAAGATTCCAATTAGCCGAAGCAATCCCGGAGAAAAAGCACAAAGCTGGAAGCATCAAACTATTTGACTTCAATAGCACGGTACTAGCATAAAAATAGACACTCAGACCAAAGAAATAGAATAGGAAACCAGGTATAAGTCAACACATTTACAACTAATACATTTCAACAAAGGCACCAATAACATACAATGGAGAAAGGACTATCTTTTCAATAAATGGTGCTGAGAAAACTGGATAACCATACGCCAAAAAATGAAACTAAACCTTTATATCTCATTATTTACACAATCAATCAAATAAAATGTATTAAAAACTTAAACCTAAATATAAATATAAACCTAAAAATATAAACTTACTAGAAGAAAACAGTGGGGAAATACTCCCACACATTGATCTGAAAAAATACATTTTGTGTAAGACCTCAAAATCACAGGCAATCAAAGGGAAAATAAACAAATGGGATTATGTGAAGCTAAAATAGACAAATGGGATCACATCTGCACAGCACAGAAACAATCAACTAAGTGAAGAGAAATCCCACAAGAATGAGGAAAAAAAGCATTTGATCACAATCCATCTGACAAGGAATAACCAGAGTATATAAGCACTCAAACAACTCAATAATTTTCCGAAAAAAAAAGTCAAATAATCAAGTTTAAAAATGGGCAAGAGATCTAAATAGCCAATAGGCATTTCTCCAAAGAAGATGTACAAATGACCAGGAGACATACGACAAAATGTTCAACATCATACTCATCAGAGAAGCGCAAATCAGAACCATAATGAGATATCATCTCATCCCAGTTAAAATGGCTTTTTTACAAAAAGACAGGGATTAACATTTGTTAGTGAGGATGTGAAGAGAGGAGAGCCTTTGTACTGTTGGTGGGAATGTCTGTTAACACAGCCACTATGGAAAACAAAAATGGAACTACCATATGTTCCTGCAATCCTACTTTGAGTGTATCCAAAAGTAAACCAATATTTGGAAGGGAATGTCTGTACTGCCATGTTTATTAAAGCTCTGTTCGCAATAGCCAAACTATGGAATCAACTCAAGACAACATCAATGGATGGATGAAGAAAATGTAGCACATGTAGATAATGTAATATTAGTCATTAAAAAATGAAATCCTACAATTTGCAGCAACATGGATGGAACTAGAAGTCATTACCTTAAGTGAAATAATCCAAGTACAGAAAGTAAAATATTTCATATTCTCCATTATATATGGGAACTAAAAGAGGAGACCTCATGGAGCTAGAGCATAGACAGGTGGCTACCAGAGGCTTGGGGACAAAGAGAAGTGGATTAATGGGTACCAAATATATGATTTGGTAGGAAATAAGTTCTACCATTAGATTAATAAGTAGGGTGACTATAGTTGAATCTATTGTACATTTTAAAATAAGTAGAAGAGAATAATTCCAAAGTTTCTAGCATAAAGAAAAGATAAATGTTTAAGGTGATAGATATCCCAGGTATATTAAGTTGATCTTTACAAATTATATGACTATACTAAATGATCAAATGTACCCCCCAAATATACACATCTATTGTTATCAACTTAAAAAAACAAAATAAAAGGCACATGTACATGGTTTTGTACCTCTTTATTACATCTAAATAATGCTTATGTGAAGGCTTATCTTCCCTGCTGATATGCTGTATATATGAGTAAAATCCCCTTGACATCCAGAACTTTGACTTCTACTTACTTAAAACTCCAAACACATCCTGGAACCTTGAGCCATCACATAAGCACAATAAATCTAATTCATATAACCATGTTATTCATTTGGGAGTCATTCTGAATGCTCAGTCTCAACAAAATATGTATTTTGTTTTATGGTCTTCATTTATCTCATTGGTGTCTTTGAAAGAGGCTAGTACATTCTCCAAGGACTAATAAGAGCCACGAGAATTTATGAGCATCTCAGTGCATGTACACCAGCAGACTGGATGTGAGTTGAGAGACAAAAGAACAGGAAGTCTTGATGACTCATCTAGAGGGGCATCCAGTCTAGCAGAAGAGACAAAAATGCACATGCCAGTTTAGAAAAACAAAATATTTTTCCTTTAGTTCTTAAAACCACAAACTTTAGATCACATTATTGCTTTCAAGGATTGCACTGAGCAGACATAGCTCTTCAACAAGTACCCCTTTGAGAAATATCAAGATGATGCTATTCCCTCAATAATTTAAGTGTTCTATTATGTGGTAACTTGCACTTTACTACTGGGCTTAAAAATTTATATTGCATTCTTTAAGAGCCTGGCATTGCACTGCAAAACAGGCAATGTGAAATATCTTGGAAATACTCCCATTATATCAGCATCACTCTCTCTCCCTGGTGGGAACGGAGGTAAAGCAGAGTTGTCTTGGCAAGCACAGGCTCTAGAAGGCCAGAGTGGAATGTGGCACTTCCCACATTTATTGTTCTCTGTTTCTATAGTCAGAAGGCTAGGACCACAGAGCAGACCTAGAATATCAAGCCTAACAGACAAGGAAAGTAACACTGTCCCTAGTCGGGATTAGGACTAGACTGTGGAGCCAATTATCAGTGAACAAAGAATTATTACTGCATAAAACTGAAAAGCAACAGATTAAGACAAAATTCAGAAGAGTAATTAACATCAATGCTGGACATCGCTGGCTTTAATTTCAGCTATTCTTGGAATTCTGGGAGTAAGCCAGATTTTTTCAAAGAATCTTGAAGAAATAATTAGTTTCTGGAGGGTGGAAGCACAATATCTGGAGTCAGCGAGACTAGGTTTCAATCCTACCTTATCCTCTTAGCTGAGAGAAAACAAATAAGCAAACGTGTAACCTAAGTTTCAGGTTCTTCATCTGTCAGATTATAACAACAACTACATCTCAGGGTTCCTTCCATGGTTAGATAAGATAGCAAATATGCAATTGCCCAGCACAATGTTGAGCATATAAAAGGCAATTAAAAATGCTATTTTGCCATTACAGCTTACATTAATTAAGGTAAGAGTACATATCAGCTGCTATAGTAGATGAACCTTGACTTCTAGTTGGCTTAACACAGTAAAAATTCTTTGCTGACTCGCATCACAGTATAATGCCAGCATCTGTGGTTGGGAAGACTTCACGCAAAATGAACTCAGGGACTCAGGCTTCTCTCATCTATAGAGCCACCCTCTCCACGTTACTGCTGTTTCTTCCATTCATCCAATGAGAGCAAAGGGGAACTTTGCAAAGGGGAAGAAGGCATACCACTTTTACACATTCTGACCCAGAAGTAATACATCAGGGGCACATTTGAAACCTTGAAATTTGGGGAGTCTTTCTTTTATAGGTGTCCCGGAAATCTTCCCATTTTCTTCTCTGAAGATGCATTATCTTCCTTACCCTGGAATATAGCAAATCTTCTCTGAGGAAGAGGATGGAGAACCCCTATCTTTATCAACTCAAACAAGGATTTCTTCCAAGTGTTTCTGGGTAAATAGACTTTTATCCATCATAAGTTAATTTTTATCCATCATGAGTTAATTTTTTTGAGAGTTAGGTGATCTACTTCAGTCTTTTACATGTGGCTATCCAGTTCTCCCAGCACTATTTATTGAATAAGGATTCTTTTCCCCATTGTATGTTTTTGTTTGCTTTTTCAAAGATCAGATTGCAGTGTAAGGATAGTTTCATACCTTGATTTTCGGTTCTGATCTGAAGGTCTGTGTCTCCATTTTTTATGCCAATATCATAATGTTTTGATTAGTATAGCCTAAAGTCTGGTAAAGTGATGCCTCAAGATTTGACCTAAGTCATGAAACTGTAAGAATCCCAGACAAGGCTGTTAGAAAAATTTTTATAGATATTGGCCTAGGTGGGATTGAAACCTGGTCTGACTCCAGCAATTGGGCTGACCACCCTTCTTTTCCTAGGAAAAGAATTTATAAAGACCCCAATGGCAACCACACTAACATCAAAAATAAATAAACAGAACCTGACCTGGTTGTAAAGTTTCTACACAGCCAAGCACACAATCAACAAAACAGGAGAAGGTACTTAGATGCTACACATCTGATAATGGACTATTGACAAGGATCTACAAAGAACTCAAGCAAATCAACAAGAAAAGACCAAATGTTCCCATTAAAAGTTAGGCAAGAGACATGAACAGAAATTTTTCCCAAGAAGGAAGTCTGATGGTCAAAATCATACAAAAAATCGTCCAATGTCTCTAATCATCAGGGAAATGCAAATCAAAACCACACTGAGATTGTCACCTAACCCCAGTGAGAAAGTCTCACATCCTAAAGCCCCCAAAACAATAGATGCTGGTGTGAATGTGGAAAGAAATGCTCATGCACTGTGGGTGGGACTGCAAACTAGCTGTGGAAAGTAGTATGGAGATTTCTCAAAGAACTTAAAGTAGACCTATCATTTGATCCTGTCAAGTCCTCTACTAGGGATTTATTTATAATAAAGACACTTGTATGCAAATGTTCATAGCAGCACACTTCCCAATCATAAGGATGTGAAAACAAGCCTATAAAATCATATAAAAGGCAATTAAAATTGCTATTTTGCCATTACAGCTTACATTAATTAAGGTACATATTAGTACATATTAGCTGCTATAGTAAATAAACCTTGACTTCTAGGTTTATTAATACATAAATGGATTAATAAAATATACCATGAAACACTACTCAGCAATAAAAAAAAAAAAAAGATAGTGACCTAGTATCTTTTGTGACAATCTGGATAGAACTGGACATCATTCTCCTAAGTATTGCAAGAATGGAAAATCAAACACCACAAGTACTCAATACTAAATTGGAGCTAGTTGATCAATAGGTATGTGCACATCAGGGAAGCAAAACTCACGTATTCAGTATTAAATTGGAGCTAGCTGATCAACATGTATGTACACCTAAGAGAAGCAAAACACAACAAAGATCAGGTGGGAGAGAGGTTAAGAAAGGAAGGGTAGGGCAGCACCTGTGGCCCAAAGAAGTAGGGTGCCGGCCCCATGTCCCGGAGGTGGTGGGTTCAAACCCAGCCCCAGCCAAAAACTGCAAAAAAAAAAAAAAAAAAGAAAAGAAAAGGAAGGGTAAATTCTCACCTAAAATGGGTACATCACATGGGTGTATTTCACCCTTTCTGGGTAAAAGGCACACCTATAACTTTGGCTTAAAATTCACAAAAGCAAACCATGTAACCAAAATGCATGTACCCCCATGATAAACTGAAACAAAAATTTTTTTTTATAATTTTATTAAATCATAATTGTATACATTAGTGCAATCATGGGGCACAATGTGCTGACTTCATATACAATCTGAAATATTTTGGTCAAACTGTTAAACATAGCCTTCATGGCATTTTCTTAATCACTAATGAAGACATTGATATTCTACATTTAAGTTTCACCAGTACCCTTCTAAGATGCACCGTAGGTGTGATCCCACCAATTGTCCTCCCTCCACCCATCCTCCCCCCCCTCCCCTCCCTTTCCCTTTTCCCTGTATTCTTGTGCTATAATTGGGTTTTAGCCTTCATATGAAAGCTATAAATTAGCTTCATATTAGGGTTGAGTATATTGGATACTTTTTCTTCCATTCTTAAGATACTTTGCTAAGAAGAATATGCTCCAGCTCCATCCATGTAAACACAAAAGAGGTAAAGTCTCCATCTTTCTTTAAGGCTGCATAATATTCCATGGTATACATGATGTGGAGAAAAGGGAACACTTCTACATTGCTGGTGGGAATGCAAACTAATATATTCCTTTTGGAAAGATATTTGGAGAATACTTAGAGATCTAAAAATAGATCTGTCATTCGATCCTATAATTCCTTTATTAGGTATATATCCAGAAGACCAAAAATCACATCATAATAAAGATATATGTACCAGAATGTTTATTGCAGCCCAATTCATAATTGCTAAGTTGTGGAAGAAGCCCAAATGCCCATCTACCCACGAATGGATTAATAAATTGAAATAAACTTTCTTAAAGGAAAAATAGTAAATAGAAACCATCCTCCCCCTCTGTTTTGCTGCTTTTAAACTATACTAAGGCTTAGATAAGTCACCCTCACCTTTCTGG
>CAUYRH010065831.1:0-38118 GCA_963574655.1 Perodicticus potto | reverse complement strand
ACAGGCGCTCGCCACAACGCCCCGGCATTTTTTGATTGCAGCCGTCATTGTTGTTTGGCGGCCCAGGATGGATTCGAACCCGCCAGCTCAGGTGTATGTGGCTGGCGCCTTAGCCGCTTGAGCCACAGGCGCCGAGCCCATAATGCCTACATTTTAAAGTGATTGTAAAGATTAGAAGGTATTACTCAAATGCTTTTGTTCCAACTCCAAGAGGATAGAAATATAAGATAAGATATGAGAAATACCCTCTATATGAATATTTATAAGTTTTAAAACATTTTTAATAATCTTACCAAATTTTATAGGAAGAATACATATAATTCTTATCGACTGAGGCCCAGCTGTATGTGCAGAAATGAGTTGATTAAATATAATTATTATAACAACATTGTGAGAAAAGTGTCATCATTTCCACTGTTGTAGAAGATGCAGTGTAGAGCTCAGAACCTTCCCAACTTCTGAGAGTGCCATCCAGAAACTTAGCTGCCGGCCCCCTGGGAGCACTTCCTCAGCTGAAGGGACCTGTCTCACCCAGGCCACAAGCTCATCACTGCTCACGCAAAGTACTAATTAATTTGGAATTAAAAAAGCATGCCTCTCTCAGTCCTAATATAACTCTAAAGTGTCACGGTACCATCAGAACCAGCTCTAGAGTCACCAGAGGTGCTGCTCTTACCATATCACAGCTTCACTTCTCTTTCTGTCCATTCCCATTTCCTTCCCTTCTTTCACAGATAATGATGCCAACAGCTCTCACTAATAAACTTCAGGAATGCTTTTATCTGTCTTAGTCATGTCCCAGATGAGAAAAGGGAAAACATTCTAGGGGCTACAGAAATGGTTCCCATATCCTCGAAACCAAGACATCCTGGCGGTGGTCTTTTCTTCTGCCCTTTCTGAGCACAGCATGTGATTCACTACTTAGGGAACTGCAGCTCTCAGAATTTAAACACGTGCACATTCTTGGAAATTTCCAACACACGCTCACTGTGTATTCACACATCTTAAGGTTGGAAGCTGTCTGCACATCAAATCACGTCACAATCCACCAAAGAGTAGTATTTTTGTTTTTGTACTCTTTTAGGACTAGGATAGAGTTCATAGAGATAGGACCACAAGTCAATCTATTAATTATATTTAAAGGTATCCTTACACCTGTTTTATTCATAGACATCACTTATTCTCCTTTTTTGGAGTGGGGGGGTTACTTTTCCATTTCTTAGGCCCTGCCAGTGTAGACAGAACAGCTTGGTTGACTCTGTCAGTAGGTTTATATCGTATTATATTATAAAATTCCTTTGGTAACTTGCTGCACACTCTCATGCCCTCTGTCTATATTTAGTAGCACATCTTCAATGACACCCCAATAAGTATATATTTGATGTGTAGTTGAAAAGTTTTTTTTATAATTTTATTAAATCATAATTGTGTACATTAGTGCAATCATGGGGGACAATGTGCTGACTTCATATACAATCTGAAATATTTTGGTCGAACTGTTAAACATAGCCTTCATGAAAAGATTTTTTTTATGGTGATAGAACATTACTAAGAAAAGATACTCAAAGGCTCACACTAAGTTAAATGAAGATAAGAGTGTGTCACCAGGGACACAAAGCTGTTTTTCCCTGCTAGGATAATATAATAAATGATAGAAAAATAATCCAGCCAGAGGTCCTCTTTATCCCCTATAAAGACATCCCTAAATTGTCCTTCAACCAGAACTAATGTATATAATAAAAAATGCAGTGGCAATGAAGTTGGCAACTGTGTCTTAATAAATATGTGCTGGGGAAAATATGCTTAATTGACAGCCCTGGAAACATAAACACCATTGCTCCAGGAACAGATACAGCATAAAATGTTCCTGTACAAGCTTCTCTTATTGCGTCCCTCTGGACAGGCTGGGTTTGACATATGAAAAGGCAATTAAATCTGGTTAGCTTGTGCAGGCCGGAGAACAAGCCATGCGCTGAGTCCCCATAAAGACAGGCATTAGCTTTGTTTTGTTTTATTTTTTAAAGCTTTATTTTTTTTTCCTTCTCAGCAATAGACTCTCTGAACTGAGATATTGGTTTTCCTAAAGGTGTCACTCAACCAGAGAGTGTTTTTCAATTCTGCGAGAAAATTTAAAGTGCTCTTGTTGATAATATAAGCAAGAATAAGGGGCAAGCGCTCTCACCCATTTAAATTGGCATAACGGTCTTTGCCTCAAAAATCACAACCACTCCATCCCTCCCCAAAGATTCTTGTGACCAGTCATCTGGTTTATAACACAGACAGGCAGATGGCTACTAGAGTTCAAGACAAATCTTCATTTCTCCAGGTGATGGAAATGAAGCCAAGGGAATAGATGTTAAATGGAGGAATTATTCAGCACTGACCAGTAAGAGGGTTTGGAAAGATATTATGGAGGAAACATTGAAACCACCAGTTCAGTGCACAGCAGTAGGCGAGGGAAGGGGAGATAACAGGTGATGTTAGCAGCAAGGGAGAAGGGACCGATCACATCCCATGCTTTTATACTGTAGCATTTTATCCTTTCCACAGTAATCTCAGAGATCTGTGTTTTCTGTATTGCAAAAAAAAGTATTACTATGGGGTGGGCAGGTGCTGTGACATCAACTGCCAAAATTACTATAACTTACAAGGTTCTGAGAGAAAAGAGGTTCCTTGACAGAAAGGGGTCTATTAAAAAGAAGAATAATAATTAATAATAGTTAAGATTACTTACCCTTTTTGTGTACCAGAATCTATATCAGCACGTAATAATCTTATGATTATTACACAAACAATGGGTAAACATTACATTCCCATTCGGAAGACTAAAAATAAGATGAAATAGGTCAAAGAGACTGACTGGTCCCCACAGAATGGATTATCCTATTTACTTGGTTATTAAAAATCTCTTGTGCTGAGATTGCCCTTTGGTAGCGTTCGTAGGAGACACAATTATCTTCATGTTTGTTTGTTTGTTTTTTCCCATTCAGAGAGGTCTACCTACATACAGCTACTCCAAATTCCTTTATCAGCTGTTTTCCAATCATGGTTCTTCCAAGTCCCTGACCACCCAGGCAACACCATTGGAAACATCCCTTGAATTGGTATATAATTATAGATCTGGCCCTGGCACCTTATTAGTAAAATGTACACCAGTTGCACTGTCTACCTCTTCTCACTGGGAGGATTTCTCGTCACTGCTGTCCTTCACGGATGTCCAGACAGGAGCCGAAGTGTCTACTCTCTGCTGGTGCCAGCATGTGACTCAGAGCCATCTGTATATCTGCTCCTCTGTCAGCTGATCGCAGAAGGCAGAGGACTTAAGTGCAGCCTGGAAAAGGGAAAGCAGTGTGGCAGGAGAGGGGCTCATGGGCATTGGGACGACTTCTTCATGTAAGTTACTTGTGCCTTCAGGCCTGCTCAGGCCTGATCACACACATGTTACTTCCAGCTGGTGATGGAATGTTATTGTATATACCCCATTGGGTGAGTCAAAGGTGGGTAACTCCGTTGACATGCAACCTGATGGTCCATGGGCAAATGTCCAGTGTCCGCTAAGGGCCAGTGGCAGGCCAAGATCTGTCTTTCAAAGAGAAATTAAGGGGTCATTTACAGACAATGGCAGGGCCTGACTTCAAAGTCCTGTGATTTACTCATGGCAGCCTGTCAAAGTCTCCAAGCAGCACACCTATTGTCCACCAGCACTTCAAATAGCTTTGACTCTGCCAGGAGGTACAGTAGACATGGCTCCAGTGTCACAGCAGCTGGCACCATAACCTTCACCTTTGCAGAGCCTTTTCTCTTCTGCACCCCATTCAAAACTTGAAGCTTTTTTGCATCACTTCATAGATGAGCCAAGGTAATACCATCAAATGGGAAATATGTTGTCTTCAAAATGCAGAGGACTTCTAGGGGTCGTGCCTCTTTTCTGGTTGTAGAAGAAGCCAACTGCCACAATTTACCTTCCCTCTTAGAAGGACTATCTCAACATGCTCCATATTGAGGTAGAAGACCCCTGCCTTTTAGTCAGATTTATTTCTGACCCTCTGACAGGCAAATGTCTTGCCAATAAATCTGGAGTAGTTGTTACTTCTCACTCAATAGTCTCAGTCGGCACAACGCTATCAGTGGAA
This sequence comes from Perodicticus potto, assembly GCA_963574655.1. NCBI lineage: Eukaryota > Metazoa > Chordata > Mammalia > Primates > Lorisidae > Perodicticus > Perodicticus potto. The sequence goes on along the minus strand of CAUYRH010065831.1, from coordinate 33,985 downwards.
CGGATGAGTCTTCTATGTCTTCGGGAAGATGACCAGGAGCCCTGTGATCAAATTATGACATAAGGCTGAAGAATTGATCTGTGCCTGAGGCAGCACAGTGCAAATGTATTGTTGGACTTGTCAGCTTAAAACAAACTGCTCCTGTTGGGCCTCATGGATATGCACGGAGAAAAGGCATTTGCCAGATCAATGCTTTAATTTGCTCAAGCAGCGAAGCTACATCTAGGGCGGCGGCTGCGACTGGGAGTGCCCCCGGCCAGGCTCTCAGCAGTCACTGTCACTGTCCCAGACCCAGCTGTGCTCTGCCAGGCCAAAAGGAAAATTGTAGGAAGATGTGGTGGGAATGGCCACCCCTGAGTCTTTTGAGTCCTGATAGTAGCGCTGATCTCTATTCCCTCCAGCGAGGTGGTGCTTCTCTGCTGTGCTGTTTTCTGGAGTAGAGGCAGCTCTATGCACTTCCACAAGGTCTCTACCACCACTCAAGCCCTCATTCTGCAGATCAGAACTGACGCGGGGATTCTGGCATCTACTAAGAATGAATTTATTCCAATTATACATTTGAGAACTGAAGAAATAACCACTTTATGGGTTTGGGGATCACTGGGTGCCTGTGAGGTTAAATTCCACTAATTGACTGATGGCCATAAACCTCTATCCAGACTGGAGGGCCACAGTAACATTCTAGTGCCCCCAGAATCAGTGTCAACTCTGTGTCCAGGTCCAGAAGGCCCCCAACAGTCAGATTATATATATTTTTTCCAATATACAGTTTTTCTGGTAGAAGACCGTAGGTCTCCTTGGGGAAGGCTGGAAAAAGATTAACAGGGTAGGTTCTCAGTCGTGGCCTTTCTCACTGCGACCTGCCCTCCCCTTTACTCATGGAGTCTGGAAACTGATTGAGGGAGTAGGGTCGCGTTTCTGTGTTCAAATCAGGTTTTTGCTCACTTGACTAAGAAATTTTCTACCTATATAGACAAAGTAGGAATTTAGTAGGTCTTATACCCATTTCACTTCTGGGAACACTAAGGTCATTAGCCTGCATGAGTCAGACTGTTCCGCTTGCCTCATCGCCTCTGTGGTCTCTTACAGTGACCATTCTCACCTGGCCTGTGGCACTTGAGTGCTGCCTCTTAGCTGCTACCACCCTGGGATCCAAGCACTTCCCACTGTAGTTAGGTTTCCAGTTTGAGGAACTGTAGTTCCTATGGGGAGCCCGTCCTGCAGTCATCAGGAGCTCTTCAAGGGTCCTGCCGCACCCCTCACGAATTTTTTTTTCAAAATATTCATGAAAACTATGTCCTCTGGACCCTGCCAGTGTGGAAAAGTATGCCTTAAATGACAAATCCACTTTGCTCTTCCTTCCCTCTCTCTATGTTAAACTAAGGGAGGTCGGGCATTTCTAATTCACGGGTGGGGGAACATCTTCTGATCCATGTTTCACCCACAAATCAAACAAACATCCCTTTCAACTCCCTGAGCTGCATCACTAAATACAGAGTCTCTGCTTAGTGAACTCCTATCAATACGGTCAGCCTGATCCAACTTTATTTTCCTTCCACCATTATCCTGCATCCTTCATATACATTCTCATGCATATTTTTTCTGGATTTCTGCCTATAAAAAATTGGAAAACTCCAAAATTGGTTCTATTGTTCAGAATGCCTGTCAGCCTGAGAGGTGTGCTGGGTCTTGAGTTTATAAGTCCAGTAGCAAAAAGGGGGTATAGAGGCAGGTCTTGAGGAAAGTCAGTAACTACCGCAGCGGAGGCCCAGCCATGAGTACTTCTTTAGGAAACACAGGGCTAATTCCTTCAGATGGAGGTGTAAAGACATCATGGATCTAGATTTAAAGGCCAGGAAATACCAAGGACATCAGAATCACCTACCATATGGAGATAAGATTAGCAAATCAAGTCTTTGTGAAATTCTAAAAGAAAAACAACAGTTTCTTTAATTCATAACTTACCAGGAAAATCGAGGGACTTTCAATGGTTAAACCTACAAATACTTTTCAAACTGTCCACACACCCCCAGCCACACTTGTGCTCACACACGGGCCGTGGGTTCGTGTGTATTCTTCCTCTCTGTGTGTGCCCATGTGTCCTTAGTTTTCCAGAGATAAAAGTGTCCATATCCATCTGTAGCTCATGTCCCATCTTTACCTAAGGTCCGTGGTTTTTAAGACTGTATTGTCATTTGGAGAAGACAATGTCTATTTAATGATGTCAAGTAATTGTTTTTCCGTATTTGTAAGCGTGGTTATGGTATTGTGATTATGTTTGCAAGCCTTTAAATAAAGAAATAGATAGATATACTTGAGAATTTATGGATTACATAATATTAATTCTTGAAGGGGGCGTGAATGCATTTTGTGCTAGTTCTTAATGGGGGTCAATTTTGTCCTTTGCAGGCAAGATCTGAATATATTTTTGATTGTCATGACTGGGGATTGTGTGCTACTGGCATCCAAGATTATAGGCCAGGAGCACTGCTAAACATACTAAAATGTGCTAAAATGCACAGGACGACCCCCTAAAAGAATTATTTCATTTAAAATGTCAATACCACCTTGGGCTATAGATTAAAAGAAAGTTAATCTTTATATATGCTTAAATTATTACATGATGAAATGCAAAAATAAATAAAAATAAAAAGGTAGTTTTAAAAATTGTATTATATCAAATAATGGTGACTGGGAATATGTTCAAATGTGATCAATGGGATCTCTTTAAGAAGATTCAGTCACAGAAATGTGTCCATTATAAAACCAAATGAAAATGATATTCTAATCAGTCTGCTAAAGATAAAGTAAAACAAACCAAAAAACCCCCAATGTTTTTATCACTAAGAGAAGAATCAAGCCAAAAATATATTTTAGGCTAGAGAAGTTGGAACATACAGGAACCCCTATGATAAGTAAACCTTATAAATGAAAATCTGAATTTTAGAATGAGATGTTTTAGGGAGTGATTATTCACTTAATAAAAGATGTCTTTAAAAAGGATTAACTGTACAATTTCTTTAAATAAATCTCCAGTGCATTGATTTGAATTGATTTACACATATTTGAATAAAATGCAAATTTTCTAGAACTTGCATGAAGTGTGAATAGAATGTGACCAAAACACTAGGCTTAAAATGTGTTTAGCTATGTGCTGAAAATGTTCAAGAAGAAAACACTTGGACACCTTTAAGAAAATCTCATGTTGGAAGCTGATTTATAGTTGATCCTATAGCCATGAAGTGCTTTCAAAATGCAAAATTTAATTAATTGAATTCCTTCTATATTCACTAAAGGATCTAGAAAAGAGGATTAACCTAGAAAACTTGGGAAGACAGGAGCAATATAAAAAGAATAACATTTTCTTATTTGCAAAGTCTCAGGAGAGACACAGGTGGCATAAATCGTATTTCTCGGAGGAAATTTGATACATTGGTGTATGAAGAACATACTGTGATGAGGGCAAACGTAGCAAGAGGCAGAGTCAAGGAAGATTCTAAATTTTTGGCCTGACTCCATGCAGGAAGGGCTCGATTGATTGAGGAAACCTGAAGAAGGAACTGTTTACATGGAGGAAAGGAATTCTGTTCTGGTGAGATACAGTGTGAGAGGACTTTTAGATGTGAAGTGAAACAGGAGAATGCAATAGGATACGTGAGTATGTACTTCAAGATAAAGACTCAGGATAGGCATAAAAATATGGGAACCATAAGACTAAAAATAGTATTTTTAAAAATGACATTGGCTACGTTTGCCTAGGTATAGGTGGAGAAGAGAATTAGCAAGACCGAAGCTCTCAGAGAGGGTTGTAAGAGAGGCAGAAGCCATTTGTGAGGTTGGGGATAAGTTGCTCTCGAAGTAAAAACTCATGGAGTGTGCTGTGTCCTAGAAGTCAAGTTAAAAAAATATATATATAAAAATATATAAATAAATATAAATATATTAATATACATATAAATATATAAATATATATAAATATATATATTCTCTAAGAAGGAAGAGATGATCAATTCCATCACCTATGTCTTATATTTGCAGATGAGTTGTCAGACCATTGAGTATTGTGCAAGAAACCAGGCATCATTGCAAAAGTAATTTTCATGGACCTATAGATTCAGTTGTCCTCTATTTGGATTGGATTGGATTTGTTTCAAGAAAGAAGACAGTAGAAACAGAAAAAACCGAGTCCTTGTCTTTCTCGTTATTTGTCATAGCACACTAAATATGCTAAAAAAGAAAACTACTAAGCCAGTGCATAAAATACAAAAGGGAAACATTTTGATGAGTTTACACAAAAAGGAATTACATGCACATATATATGAAAATATATGGAGAGAGAGTGCTGAAAATATATATATATGTGTGTGTATATATGTATATATGCTATATGCATGTATATATGTATATATATTATGTGTGTGTATATATATTATTTGTGTGTATATAGATATATTATGTGTGTGTGTATATATATGCATATATATGTGTATGTATGTATATTATGTATGTGTGTAAATATATATATATGCATGTATATATGTATATATATATACACACACACACACATAATTAGGAATTTTAAGAAATAATCAAATACCAAAAATTCTTTTTATTTCCTGAATGATATTATTATTCAGAAAGTTAAATGTTTCATAAGCAAAGCTGTTAGTACAATCATCATTGGCCTATGCATTGAGCTTTCTTTTAGAATTTTAGAAGAATTCTGTAGAGTAATGAACAAAGAGTGCTTCAGGCAGTTTCTTCCATTTAGAATATTTCCATTGGAGAGTCTGTCACAAAAGTGTTTCATTCATTGTTTTACTCTTGCCAGGATAAGAATATATACTTTAAGATAAGTACAAATTAAAATATACCGCATCTTTAGAGCTTACTGTTGAAAACAATGATGTTGTTTTTGGTTACTCTCATTTTAGTTCAAAATAGGCCAACAATACACACAAATTTCAGAACACATGACTCTCAAAGAGCTGCTTGACTTGGGAAAGAGGACTTTGAATAGAGAGATGTAACATTGTGACTCCAAATGGCTTGATGGTGTTGGTATATTCCCCCACCATCTCCAAAGTCTGGACTTGCACATCCTGTGGAGGAAGAAATGTGGTATTTGGTTATCAGTTCCCATGGAAGCATGAGTGTGAGTTTGGGAGACTCTATTCCTTGACGTTCCCCAGATTCCATTTGCTCCACAGTGAACTGGTTTATTGTTTGGTTCCTGGTCCTAAGCTACTTACCCAGTTGAAAGCCATGTTACCTCATATAATGTGGCCCCCCTTTGTTACCCTCAAAATTAATGTTCAGATCTTGTTTCCTTTGGCCCTAACATACTAAGAACTAAAGAAGTGGGAACTCACACCCATCATAAACAGATCTCAAGAGGCTCTGCCCCTTCCTACCATTCTGGGCATAAATAAATGTTCAGACTGCAGGGTATGGGATATGTGTCATGTGAGGGATTGTGAGTGGCGCCCCAGAGTGTAAGACCTGCAACTGGAATTGTGTAGAAAGAAGGAGGGCCACTGCTCTCTCGAGCAAGTAGCAGTATTCTTTATTTTACCACAACTTATATATACACTACTACACATACACATTCTTAATTAATAATCTCGTGACTCAAATCCCATGACCCAAGCTTCATACTGCCCGGTGCCAATGAGTCTACTGATTAATCAATAACCTTTTTACTACACATATCTAAAGTTATTCTTATACTATATAATTAAAAACAAAACCACAAAACAACACTCAAGGGGAATAAGCTGACTAAATGCTTGACCTTTAACAGACCATCTGGAGGCAGTTATTCATCTTAGGGAGTAGTATGGAAATTCCTTAAATAACCAAGTACCTGCCTATAGGCTTGCCCCCACGAAGCCAGGCCTTTAGTCACTTTCTACATGACCAGGCCGTTAGCCACTTATGGACTTCTATCCAGGTTTTTTCCTTCCTTATTCCTAAAAGACTTTAAACTTATTCTCTCAGAGTAGAACTGTTTAAAGGTTTATTTATAGACTTCCCACTTATAGACATGGTTTCCAGAGTGGCTTACTGGAGGGCCTAGTTGAGGCAAGCTGGAAGTTTTGGGGAGTTAATATCTGTTTTCAGTTTTTGGCCACTAAGAAAGAGGAAACAAAGTCAGGAAGCCTGCAGATAAATTCACCTTTCTTTCCCCAGACAACTGTTGCAAGACTTCGCGGTCCAGAACAACCATGTTTCATGTGACAGAGTCCTGGCTGTTACCCTGCAGTGACTTGTATAGCTTGGAAATACAAAGTTGTGTTTGACTTACCTTCTTCCCTCACTCACCCTTGCTGCCTTGGTAGTGTCCCTCTCAAAGGTCCTCAGACTTTATATAAAACTTTGTTTCAGGCTATATTATGTAATAAAATTCATTGAGACAGCCTTGATAAAGAGGTTGAAATAGTTGAGATACATCTTAAAAAATTCAAAGATATTTCATTAAATTCTTCTAATTCCAAAAATGGGGAAATATGAATGAAAACGTTTCATATTCCTTTTTATTTCAAAAAGATTTATTGACCTCTTACTGAGTTGAAGTTTAACTTTGTAAAAGTGTATCCCAACAGGAATCCTTTCCCCATGAAAAACCCAGTCTAATAACCAGAGGTTAAAGTTGAGGTCAGAGAAACCACGTATAGATGGCACAATAAACACGACAGGGGGAGGAGTTATAACTGTCATGATATAAAAATTCCAGGTGACGCCAAAGTCAATGAGACTACACAGCACACTCACTTTAGAAACTATAGAAAGCAGTGGTGGCAGCAGTAGAAAGCAACTGAAAATGCACATACAGAATCTATCAATTTTAGAAGTTGAACAGTGAATAGCCCTGGTATAGAGGTAGAATCATTAACTTCAGCAAAAGGCCTGGGGCTGAGTGAAATGTATACATACTCCAGTCTAAACTTGCTATATTCTTTTGCTGTGAACTTAAAGGTCACTTAATAGTTGCAGGTTGGAGGCTCAACTAGTAGCTGGATTGTGCTGAGGAACTTCTGTTTGCCTTTCCAGATCTGCCCTCCTATCTTCTCTATCCTACTTGGTCCCCCAGAACAGAGATCTGTAAAATGACCCCCTGACCTGTTTGCTTTCTCTCTAGACTCCAGTTGTTTTTAACTAAGACAGAGAACTGGCTGGAGACTAGAGGAGGGGAGAGGACTGGGCAAACCCACTCCCTGTGGATGTACTATGATTAGGCTGTATCTTTTGGGGAAGGTCACTCCTGACCTCTCCACACATCTATCTTTCTGTCTGCAGATTCTAATAATCTTTACCTCTTGGTGACCAAATGTTACAAACTCGAGGGTGCTGCACTAGCCCTATGTGGTGGTTATGAATGTGCTTTTACAAATAGTAACTGTAGTTTTATTTTATTTTATTTTATTTTGAGGGGGGAATACACAGTCTCAAGCTGTCACCCTGGGTAGAGTGCCGTTGCATCACAGTTCACAGCAACCTCAAACTCTTGGGCTCAAGTGATTTTTTTTTTTCTTGCCTCAGCCTCCCAAGTAGCTGAAAGTACAGGCGGCCCACCATAACGCCCAGCTATTTTTTGTTGTTATTGTTGTTGCTATTGTCATTGTTGTTTTAGATGGTCTGGGGCAGGTTTGAACCCTTCAGCCTCAGTGTATGCGGCCGGCGCCCTAACCACTGCACTATGGGTACCACCACAAATAGTAGCTTTATTAAGCTTCTCTCAAATTACTCAATTTGAAAGTCCCATCTATCTACTTGTTTTTTAAATTTTTGTGCTCTGATTGAGTCACAGAATTTTGAGAAGAAAAGATACTGACTCTTTCTTTAAAAGTGTTGATTCCTCTCCCTCTTGCAAAAATTACACCAAAGAAGAGTTGTTTTATCCAAACTAATTGTCTAATCAATAAAATACTTAGCAAACTCTATTGGTTTCTTCCTGCATATAAAGGATTACTAATCACAATGACAATCAGACAAGTGCTTCTCTCTTCATCATGCAAGTTGGAAGTGACAGTCCAGAAGATGGTACAGAAAGGCCAAACAAATGGTCACACATAACTACTAAACTCAAAAGAAGTAAATAAGTGCTAAATATTTATAAACTATTCTAAGTGTGTTAAAGAGAAATCAACTTAGGCTGGGGGCTAATTACATAGTTCAAGGTGCTTTACAGAAGTGGTAGTGCATTCATTGACAACAATAATATGGGCTTGCCTGGACTTACCAGCCGTCACCTTCATTAAAAAACCATTCTGATTCCTGGGACAGCATACTAGTTTGTACTGAAAAGCATGCTCAGAGGAGGAAGATATAAGGAGAAAAGTGAGGCGACCCTAAAATATAGGCGAAATAATATCAATGGCATAAATTTCTTGAACACTATCACAAGCATATAACATTGTCACGTTTGGTCAATTTTAGATTACTAAAATGAGCTGGTATCTATTAGTATAATTGTTTTAAGTGATATCTTCAGAATTGCCCCTATCAGTAGGAGAGGTAAATCAATTCAATACTCGACACTTGTCAAGAAAATATTTACCGTATTTGTTAAAGGTACTACTCAATATGATGAGATTTCAATTATTAATATTTATGCACCCAACTAGAATGCGCCTCAATTTATAAGAAAAACTTGCAAGTATGCAATTTAAACTATATGAATATGGCATTAGTCTTCATTGGGCAGACTGGTAAAAATCCAAAGGTGTGATAACACACTATGTTGGGGGAGGATGTGAGCAAAAAGGCAGCTCCGTTAGTTGTTGTTGGGATATAAATTGGTACAGTCTTTGTGGAGGGCAATTTGGCAATATCTATCAACCAAAATTGGAAATGTACGTACTTTTAATTCACTAATTTCACTTGAAGAAACTCAGCTTTCTTCAAGTATACCTGGTATACCTGTTTCTATATATCTGTAAGGATATTTACTGCAGCAAAAGCTTGAGAGCAACATAAAGATTTGGGAACGGAGTATTAGTTAAACACATTGGGGTCCATTCAATGTGTGTTGAGTGGTGATGGTCTTCCAGGTGTATCATCAGGTGAAAAGATGCAGATGCAGAGTACTGTGTGTTTCACAGCCACTCAGAGCTCCACTCAAGGAGGGAATAGGTGTCAGGGGATAGGCAGGGAAAGAACACTGACTTCATGATATGCCTTCTATTGCTCTTTGAGTATTGAACCATGCATATGTATTACCTAATCCAAAAATAATATTTTAAAAATATGCTGTTGAGCACTATGAATTCCTCTCTATGACCCATCCCCCTGCTATATTCAGTGGATCTTTTGGACCTTACTGATTCTATCATCTGAATTTTTCTCTAATGTGTTCCCACCTTCTCTCCATCCTCTTTTCTATTTCTGCCTCCTACTCTTCTGCCATGCCCAGTTTAAAGCCCTCCTTATCTGTGAAGTGTCCCTAACCCCCTGCCATTAGTATAAGTTCCATTCTAAACATGTTAGGTTCAGGGTGCCTGGGGTACATGTCGAAAATCTAGAGCTCATGTAAGAGAATTTAGATTGAAGATCTAGATTTGGGAGTTGTTAGGTGCATTTTGTGGCACATTCTTGAGTACTTGAGTTGATGAGTGGCTGCCAGAAGTGACAGGATTTTTGCCTGGAAGTAGAAAGCTGGTTTGAAATAGGGTCTAGTTTTCAGGCATAGCTGCTCCCAAGCATCGATTTGATATTGGACTTCCAAATGGCTGCAGGAGCTATAAGAACGCACACAGTTATGTCTAGCAGGATTTCTTTTTCCTGCCTCCATGCGCTTTCCTCTAAAGTTAAAGGGTATCATCCAGAAATCCCCTCCCATGTCTGGCACTGTGTAAGACTTGGCAGAGAGGAAGGCCACTTGGGGAAGGCGTGTGTCCCCACTCATGGTCTCTTAGGGTATCCCCAGGGACTTCCACTTGAGAAGTTGTCTACTCATGACACAACAGCAACGTGGTCCCCACAGAGGTCTCCTCATTTGGATGTGGGGAGAAAGCCTTGCACTGCCAAGGGCTTGACTGAGGCCTGAGAGGGTGGTTTGTTTATAGGTCATGGTGGAGCCATTCTGAGCATGAACTTCAAACAGAATATCTGCCAAGTTTGTCCTGGACAAACTGTTTCTGTCCTCAGAAAAAGCAGAGACCCTGAGATCAGATGCATTAGAACTGAGGACTGGTCTTGGAAAGGGCTGGTGTGGCAGGAGTGTTGAGAAACGACTTGTCTTGAGCCATTTGCACATTTCCTTTCCTCTGTTCCTTCCCTCCTGATCTTCCATTCTGAGCTCCTCCCCTCACCTGCAAACCTGCTAGGCCTGAAGTCCCCTGTTCCATGAGCCTGTTTTGGCACCAAGGTGTTTGTTTAGAACACTTAGCCAGTGTCCTTTGATTTCTCCTAAGAATGACGTAGTCCTGTGGCTCCCACCTATTGGGAAACACTCAGATAATTGAAAGGACAAGAAAGCCATTGCTTGGCTTTGAGTTCCAAGAGCGACTTGGATTTCTAGTGAGGCAAGAGTCTGGCAAGCCAGACTTCATTGTGCTGTCAATAGCTCACACCTCCAATTTCACTTAAAGCTCTGAGTCTGAGGAAACAGGCACAAGGTGTGGACAGGCAGACCCTGGCAGGATGAACTATCTGACCCCAGCCCTCCCCCTCTTTCTTCCCTGGTTGGGAGAGAACCCCCAGGCGGGTGGTTCTCCTAGGTGTCTGCCTCCTGTGTCCTTGGCTCCCAGGCGTTCATGCAGTGTCTAGGTTGCAGAAGGAGTTTAACAGTGATTTGCTGATTAAATCTGCTGAACTGAGTGCTGAATGCCTGTGAGAGTGCTACAGAAACCAGGGGGCGGATCAGAGAGAGGTCTAACCACAGCGCTGGTGCCAACCTGGGTTCACTTCTGTTTCTCCGGTTTTCCAGCTATGCAACCTCAGGCAGGAGTGGGCTGGGCTCCCTCATCCCCATCAGGAGTCTTTGTAAGGATGGATAAGATGACACCAGCACACAGGAAGCACTAGGTGTCACTCTCACTGTTCCTGCTGAAGCCTGTCTGGACGGAAGGCGAGAAGCTCATTGACGGCGGAGGCAATTCTGCTGGCAGGTCATCCATACAGGCTTGATGCACTTTGCCAGCTGCATCGGTCAGCTCGTGATGTCTTCTCTCTGTGTCTCCATGTGGCCTGGGGTGAGGGTGTGGAGGGTTGGGTGGGAGAGAGACAGAAAGTAAGAGGGGTCTTTTTCCCCTTCTTATCAGAGCACCACTTCTATCGGATTAAGTTCCCACTTTTATGACTGCATAATCTAACCTTAATTACTTTCTGAAAACTCTGTCTCCACTATAGCCATATTAGGGGCTAGGGCTTCAACACATGAATTTTCGGGGACATGGGTCAGTCCTCAGCACTATTGCACAGCACAGGATACAGAATAGAAATGTGTCTGTGTCAGTTTTGCCAACGGAGATGGGAGGCTGGACTCAGGGCAACTGGGTGGAGATGTTTGGGCATGGGGTTGGGGTGGACCTGGGAGTGTCCTCGGTCACTTCAAGCCCTGCTTGGCTGGCACCTGCCCCCAAGCCTTCCATCAGCAGCCCGAAGAAGCCTGAGCAGCTCAGGAAGTGTGAGGAAGCTGAACCCTCATTTTCCCACTGCAAGTGTCCCCTCCCAGGGCTGCAAAGGGCATGCTTTGGGTATTTTGATGGACGGGGCATTTTGATTCCTGAACTGTGGATTATTTCAAGACCAATGTGACTTTTGTTGTCAGAGTGACCAGAAAAGTGAAGTCTCAGTTGATTTCTGAGGGGTGAGGGAGCCCAGCCAGCTAGAGGGGGAGCAAGGCAGAGGGCAGAGAAAACTGAGTTTCCATCATGTCCCTCATGCCTGCTCCTTAAATGGTCATAGTGGCGACTCAGACTCTGCAGCTCCCAGTCAAGAGATGTGTGGCTGGGACCCTTTCTAAGCTGCCCCAAAGGAGTCCCCAGTGGGTGGCTCACTGGCACTACACACTCACTCTGTGTCAGCTCTGTCAGCCTCACAATACCTGGATGAGGTGGGCTGTTTTCCCAGTGATCTCTCAGGCGGGAGACTGAGGCACGGGGTGGTGTCAAGCTGGGCACCCGTGAGCCTGGAGGCCACGTAGCTGCCACTTGGTGAACGTGTTGCTTCCGAACCTGTTTCCTCCAGGTGCTGACGAAGGCTGCCTTGCTTTCCTTGCAGTCTACGCATTGCTGGGGGATCCCCTTGACTCTTCCTGTTTTCCTTCTTAGGGGTCCTCAGTGTTGGGCAGGCCTCTTCTGAGCAGGTGGAAAGTGGCCTCAGGAGGTGGCCCCAGGAGGTGGCCCTCTCCTAGGGCTGAATGAACACAACATCTTGGTTCCCTGTTAGGAACCTGTCAGCCCCCCTAGACATGGAAATAAAGAAAAAGTCTTGGGTCCCTTGGAGGGAAATTCCAGGCGCCTGGCTTAGCCTTAAAGAGTAACTTAATGAGCAAGAGTGCAGTAACAATCATCTCCCACGCAAACCAGAGTCCTGAGATGTTTTGGTTCTCTATAGAAACTAAAAGACAACATCTTACTTATATTATTTTATTTATTTACTTACTTTTGAGACAGAGTCTTGCTGTGTCACCCAGGCTAGAGTGTAGTGATGTCATCACAGCTCACAGCAACCTCAGTCTTTGAGGCTCAAGCAATCCTCCTGCCTCAGTCTCCTGCGTAGCTGGGACTACGGGTGCCTGACACAATGCCCAGCTAGTTTATTTATTTATTTATTTTATAGAGATGGGCTCTTGCTTTACTCCTGGTCTCAAGCAGAATTGAGATATGACCTGCACCTGGCCTAAAAGATAACATATCTTCTTGAGTTGTTTTTCAGAAACCCCCACCAAATAGAAAATGCCCCTTTGCTACTACATGCACCTCAGATGAGGGAGAACTGAGGACTGAACTTGGCCCACCATCATTTGTCTTAAATTTCTGCCTGAGAGGCCTAGAGATGGTCATACCTACGGGCGTAGCCTCCCTGTGTTGGTTTAGGATTTTGCCAGCATCTTCTGCTTTTCTGAAATGTGCTTTCGTTAAACCCTTGCTTGTGAGCCATGGGGAGTTCCAGTCTTAAGTGTTAATAGCCTGTTCTTGCATGGCATTCTGTAATAAATGTCTTTTTCTCTTGCTGCAAACCTTGGGATCAGTGTCTGGCTTTGCTCCGTAGGGTGAGCAGGCCCATGTTACAGTCTCCCTCCCAATGCTTGGGCCCATTCCCCAAGATGCTGCATGCTGCATCTTTACTAAACTCCAACAACCCCAGCACCCCACACTTTCTTTGACCTTGTGCAAGGTCATTAGAGAAGGTCCCTTTCTTTCCAAGTTGTGGCTGAAGCAACACAGATAGAGCAGGTGTCAGAGACACCTTGACTCCCACCTCGCTGACCCTCAGACCTTGCTGAAAGATACCTAACATCTCTGAGCCTAGAGATTTGGTGCAAGAATTGAAGGTACTGACTATGGGATTTAGAGTGCTCAGAGGGGATGAGTCCACAGTATGGCAGATTCTTGGGGGGTGCAGGTTAAAAATGCCAAGCTCACCAGCCAACCATGTCTATGGGCCCTGGGGGGCTCCCTGGGGGATCAGCCAGTACCTCAGCACACAACTCATGCCTGAGTTGTCATGAGAGAAGTCTGGGAGCTTTTGAGCCCTGCTCAATAGCATTCTCAGGCTCTGGGGATCGGGGCTCCCACATGGATCTTAGGAAGGGGTGTTACAACCATGCTTTAGTGAAGACCACTGGGGAGGCAGAAGAGGAGGAGTGTTGGCATCCTAGCAAACCACACCACAAATGGGCCTTGGAGAGGACTCTGAGCACCCTCTCCCATGTCAGAGGTGGGGAGACAAAGGCCTGTGAACAATGTAGTTTTCCCCAAGTCTCGGGGTGAGCTGGCAGCAGAGCTAGGACCACAGCCCTCACCCTCTGCCTCCCTCTGGGGGAGGCTCCTCTGGAGGCCACTGCCCTGCTCAGGGCCTGACCAGCCCTCACTGCCTCTCCCTGTGCCCAGTGGCCCCATGGAAGCAGCACATGTTGAGGCTCTGGCCAGTGTGTCTGCTGGATGCCCTCCCCCTTACTCTCCACCCCTGTGGCCAACTCTGCTGGCCCTACCCTACAGAGACTGGGGGCTCCCCGGCACCTGCCTCTTGCCCCCAGTTGGAGGACTGTGCTGTTGGCTGGGCCAAAGGAATCAGGTCAATTTCTGGGCAGTTGGGGAAGGCTAAGTTAGGCACTGAAAACTGAGGAATGGGTGCTTCAGTGGGGAGCTACCCTGAACAAATTCTGGAGAGAGCCTTGCATGTGGGTAACAGAAAGAAAGGTGAATAAGTGGGATGTTATCCTCTTGCTGGTGTGGGGGTCCCTCTGACAGTGGTTTTGCTTCCCATCTCTGATGCCTAGAAGGGGAAACCCTTCCTATACCCATGATCACATCAACACCACTTCTTACAAAATAGGCTTATTTGACATACATGCAATGTAAGAATGAGAATTTGTTCCAAATTTTGAAATAAGGCCAAATGAGGGTTGTGAGTTTTAGCCATGCCTCAGCATTTTCTGTAAGCTCCCTCTGGGGGGTACCTTTGCTTGATTAATGAGGGCCCAGACTTTGCAATGCTTTTTGAGGTTAGATTTTTGCCTCCCCCCCTTCAAAAGAAGGTAACTCCATAGGTTGCATTTCATTATCTCGTAGTACATTAGCCATATTGACAGTTAATAGACATGGCATATGTATTAATCCTACTAGAGTCTTGTATCTAACTTGGCAAGCTATTTTGGCATTTCTTTCTTAGCTGCATAAACCTTTGTTTTTTGAACAAAAATAATACTTGAATCCTCTTTCATGTCTTTATGTGGATCCTCCCCTTAAATCAGAATTTGACATGAGCCGGTAGAGGTAGCTGTATGAGAATTGGTCTTTGTACCAGCTTGAGAGTTAGGCAAGCAGCGTGAGAATGGCTCCTTGAGTACACAGGTGTGTGCTGGTGTCTCTTTGCCACCTTGTGGCATTGTGGGCGTTAGCCTTGGCCCTTCATGGGTCAGGCATCAATGCTGCATCTGTGCAACTCAGCTGTTTCACTTCGAACTAGTCAAATTTCTGGGGGCCTGTATTAGTGCTCTGCTGCTGGCAGAATCAACTACCTCAAACTTAGTGGCTTGAAACAATGTGGATTTCTTATCTTGCAGTTTCTGTGGGTCAGAGGCCTGGGTGGGGGTGGGTCAGTGAATCCTTTGCTCCGGGTCTCACCAGCCTACTGTCCAGGTAAAAGCCAGCTATGTTCTGCCTTGAAGGCCCTAGGGAGAACCTGTCTCTGGACTCATTTGGGTTACTAGCATTATCCAGTTCCTTGTGGGTGTAGGCCCAGGTCCTGTGTCCTCTGAGGTGCCAGCAGGGCCTCTCTCTGCTCCTGACAGCCCGTCTCTGGACCCTGTGTGTGGCTCTGGGAACCAATGATGGCTGCGAAACCCTGATCGCACTTAGCATCTCTCAAACATCCCTCTTTTCTCTTACTCTTCTGGTTTTTAGGGCTCATTGTGGTTATATTGGACCCACCTGGATAATCCAGGGTCTTCTTCCTATTTTGCCAGCTGATTAGTAATTTAATTACAGCTACAAGACCCCTTGCAGCAGTGCCAGGATTTGTGTTTTATTGAATAACCAGGCCTGGGGACCTTGGGGGCCTCTTTAGATGCGGGTGTTGGCAGCATCCTGCACCTTCAGCTTCTGCTTGGGGTATTGGCAGGAGACGGGAGGGAGAGGGAGCGTATGTAGCCTGGCTCCCGCCCAGGGGGCTGCACTGGCTCTTTCCCTTGCTGTTGTGGTGTCCTGGGCCAAGGTCCTACCTCCATGCCGGGCTTTCTCCTTTTGGGTCCAGCAGCTGCTCTACTCCCCCCACACACCTTGCCACGTGTAGGCAAATAGCCTTGGTGGCGCCTCTTCCACCTGTCCCAGCTGAGCGTGCCTGCTGCCACCCTGACAGGATGTGGTTGGGTTGGACTGCCTATGTCGTGAAGATTCCTCTGCTTCCCTTTTTTTTTTTTTTTTTTGTAGCCCTCTGTAGAGTGCTGTGGCATCGTAGCTCACAGCAACCTTAAACTCTTGGGCTCAAGCAATCCTCTTGCCTCAAGCCTCCCCAGTAGCTGAGATTATAGGTGCCTGCCACAACTCCTTGCTATTTTTTATAGAGATGGGATCTCACTCTTGCTCAGGCTGGTCTGGAACTGCTGAGCTCAAGCAATCCACCTGCCTCGACCTCCCAGAGTGCTAGGATTATAGGCATGAGCTACCTTAATGTGCTTCCTATGGGATTTCTGTTTGATCTCTCCTGAAGTTCCCTGGCTGCCTCTTCCTCAACCCCACTGGCCATCTACTCTCCATGGTCATCTACAGACACACCAGCTGGCCTTCTCAGCAGTGTGTGGTCAGCGGGTCAGTCTGATTCACCCTCTCTTGGTCTCTTGTCCCTCATCACCAGCTGAATGTGAGATACCCAGAGGTCAGACCTCAGAGAATGGGAGATAACGGAGTTTGGCACTTTTTTTCTGTTTGTAGATAGTCACAGGTCATTGAAGGACTTGAATCCAGGACTTAAGACCCATTAACGGTCTTGGAAACGATATTCAAACTAACCTTGCAAGCCACACACTGGCTGCTGACATCACGACTGATCAGAGAAGTGGCTGAGTCCCCAGCATTGGCAGCACAGTGTGACATCTGTAAGAACTAATTAAAATGTTAGTTTTAGACATTAGTTATTAT
The DNA here is from genome assembly GCA_963574655.1 of Perodicticus potto. Lineage (NCBI taxonomy): Eukaryota > Metazoa > Chordata > Mammalia > Primates > Lorisidae > Perodicticus > Perodicticus potto. The sequence goes on along the minus strand of CAUYRH010065831.1, from coordinate 17,177 downwards.
AATTAACTCAGTCCAATTGAACACACGATTATATTCTCATAGCTCTAAACATTCTGGAAATTATAGTGACTCATATAATCAGAAAAGGAAATTTAAGACATTCAAAGTAATTAGATTTATTGTAGCAAATAAACACAAACTTGCTTTGCCTGTATTATATTCCATAGGAGACACGAAAGGGAAAGATAACACTTTTTTTATATAAAAATTATTGAACCAGTTTATCTTGTTGAAGGATGAATTGTGATGTGTAGCATTAGATGAATCATTATGTTACTATGTTTTTAGCTATTCTTTATCATTCTCCTATTTTTTTTTGATGACCTAGATGCATTTATTAGAGGTTACTTACAAGGGCACTTGCTCCTGGATGGCGGGTGCAGGAATTTCTTTCACAGGAGCTCTTTTTTTTTTTTTTAATTATTTTTTATTAAATCATAACTTTGTACATTGATGCATTTAGGGGCTCTCTTGTGTTTTTGGAATGCTATTAATATTCTTTAAATCTTGTTTAAAGATCCTAGTATATTAGGCTTCTTGGAGCCCTTCCTTTTTAACTCCTAACTGTACCAAGCGCATTTCCTGACTTATTCTGTAGCTTAGCAACCACATCTAAATTCACAGTTGGTTGGTAGCGAGTCCAATTCAGATTGTGCCTGTCTGAGATGGAGTCTTTCCCATCAACAGCATGGAGAATTTTTCTTAAAGAGTTGGCCTATTTAAATGTAAAGCTTTAGGAAACTCTCCCACCCCCTTTTTAGGGTTCTTATATAAGTACCTGCAAGGATCTATTAATCAATAAAAATAGATGTGCCTTGAAAGTGGAGAGGCTTATTGATCCCTCTAGGCAGTGGACTCGTCTTTTTGAATTGAATCTTCTCAGCAGTCCCTGTGACTGGCTAATAGCTATGGGCACAGATTCAAAGGGCTACAGTTTCCAACCCACCTGTTGACTCTCTGGGAAGGGCATGATTTTGTACTTTCAGACACACAAACTTGCAAAAGAAACCAGAACATAAATATTAATACTTTCACAAATAGCCCTTGCAGGGATACACCTAGGAAAAGGGCCCCTGCAGGCAAACAGACCCCCGGCCCGGGCAATTTTTTGTTAAGGGGCATTGATCATTCCTGAAGGAAAGAATGGATCTAGGCTCCTCTGGCACCAGCCCATGGGAGTCCTTCTTCGAACCCCGAGACCAGCTTCCTCTGGGCTAATAAGCCCTGTACCCCGCCCCCCGTCACCCCAGCCACAGACCAGTCTGCCTTCCACTGTGGAATCTGCAATAATTACAGACAGAATCCTCCTTGGAGTACCTGGTGAGTAGTTATCAAACTTTCATTTAACTCATAACAACAGACTGCACCCCTGAATGTCACAGAAAAAGCGATACCATGGCAAATCTGATACACTTTCAATGTGTTTCTGACAATAAAACCACAACACTTTTGTGGGAGCTTCCCTTCCAGGCTATAAAATCACAGCCATATACCCCGTTAAGAGCTGGGCATTGGTTGCTGCTTTCTCACAACAATTTACATGTTCCTAAAGGAGATGCATCTCAGGTTGGCACTAGGAAAGTGCTCTAACTTGCTATCCAAATCATGGTGTCCCTCCCAACCTGGAACTCCAGCCGGTGAGCCCGGCCACTCAGCTCCAGGCCAGTTACCCATCTGCCTCCACGTTTCTGTCCTGAGCGCTCACGTCCCAGACGCACTACCCCGTCCAAGCCAGTGCTTTGGGTGGCTCCAGCTCAGCTCAGCTCAGGGGAGGCAGCACAAGTATGTGCAGTTGCTCTGGCCACAGACCTTGAGTTTTTGATGTCTTTCTCTCTCTCTATCATCCCACATTTTCCAGTAAGGTTGGCTTCACATTCAAAACATACCCAGAGGTAAGCATGACTCACAGCTCACTACTCCTTGGCCACCTCTCTGGTTTAAGCTGCCTTCCCTTTGCCAGGACCTCCCTGCTTCTGCTAGGCTGCCCTTCAGCAGCAGAGCCAACACACTCAGAATAGAAGCCCTCATCTGGCCCTGTGTCCTCTCCCTGACCTCGCCTGCCCTCCCCTCCCCAGACCATATTGGTCTTTCTGCTGTTCCTTGAACAGGCCAGGCCTGCTCCAACCCCAGTGCCTTTGCACACTCTTCCCCCTCTTACTCCAGATATCAGGTGTGTGAAATGTGATATACCCAATGGTTTGGAGCTCTAAAATTGGGTTGGGAAGCCATTGTAAGAAGGGTTACCTGCATGACCTACAACCTTGCCGAACAGGAGTGTGTCCTGAAACTTTGAACAGGGCCAAACTGCCACAACCACAACATCCTAGAAAACACATGCATTTTGTCAGGTCTGTAATTCCTGAACAGTGATAAAGCCACCTCCACAAAAAAACTTGTGTAATCAATCTCAGTGTCCTTTTTTTTTTTTTTTTTTTTGAGACAGAGTCTTGCTATGCTGCCCTCGGTAGAGTACTATGGTGTCACAGCTCACAGCAAACTCAAACTCTTGGGCTTAAGCAATTCTCTTGCTTCAGCCTCCCAAGTAGCTGGGACTACAGGTGACTACCACAGTGCCTGGCTATTTTTTTGTTGTAGTTGTCTTTGTTTAGCAGGCCCGGGCTGGGTTTGAACCCACCAGCCCTGGTGTATGTGGTCAGTACCCTAACCACTGAGCTATGGGCGCCGAACCAATCTCAGTGTCCTTTAAAAAATCCTTTCCTCCCTTCTCTTCAGAACACAAGGTGGCTTCTTGCCGAATCTGTCACCTGAACTGCAATTCCTGAGACCTCAATAAATGCCTTGTCTTACTGCTTTGCAGCCTGGTCTTTTGCCTCTTTTGGGGGAATAGGTGGGCTCCTCCATGAACAGTTTTAGGTCTGTGCTCAGATGTCACCTCAGCAAGGCCTTCCCTGAGTGTCCCATTTGTTGTGGTACCTGCTTCTATTCCCTGACTCTACCTTCTAGTCCTGTTCCTTTTCTCTCTGGTGCTCTTAAGATCACTAATATGTAGTATGCTGTATATTCTTACTTATCTATTTTGCTTCAAGACATTTTAATGCCCTTTGGAAAGTAATTTCTGGGAGGGTAGAGAACTTTGTCTGTTTTCTAGGTAACCCAAGTGTTTGCAACAGGGTTGGCTTCTAGTGGGTGTTCATCAAAATTTGTTGACTGATGAATGATCCTCCGTGTTTAGCACAGCCTTATACCTTCACCAATACCTAGCGGAGACTAGTGTAATTGAGTGTGTCTGTTAGGAACCGTTTCCTGCAGAAGCTGTTGTGTCTCTGCTGGCCCTGAAGATTGGGGTATTACTTGATTTGCTGAAAAACCAAAATACTGAAATAGCAAATAGCGCTGATAAAAATGGATCATAGTCCTTTTGCTCCAGTGAGCCCCTTTAGCCCTGGGAAATACCCTGCCAACTGCCTCCACTTGAGAATTTGATTGGAGTGTGTCCAAACTGGCCTGCGGGCCACCTGGAAGATGGCCCTGGACCTGACCATAAAGGGGTCTCCTCTCATGGTGCTGGCCCGGCCAGGATGTTGGGGGGCCAGTGATCACGTGGCATCTGGCCGCTCAGGCCAGAGTGTGAGCTATGGGCTGGGGCTGGGAAGAAAGCTGGCCTGCACATCCAGGCCCCGCTTTGCAGCTCTGTGTCCCAGGGGACTGGGCAGAGAAGGGTGAGACCCTGGCCCTCTGGGAGACTTGGAGGAGGTCTTTCTCTTTCCTCTGACCACTTTGGGTCCAGCTGGCCTCTGTTGAACTATTCGGGATGAAAAGTTATGGAAGCCCCTTCTCCTTATCCACACATGCTCCTTGGACTGCAGGTGAGCCTCTCACGGGGACCCCACTGCCTAGGTTGACCCGCTTTCCTTCCCTGCTTGGGCACTAAGGGCGTGTTTGGGCTCTAGCTCTGCTGCCTGCCCTACGGTGCCAGCCTGGACCTGTGGACGAGGCATTCAGAGTGACTTGGGCTCACTTTGCTGCATCGCTTCTCCGAGTTTCACTGTCCCCCTCTGTCAAGTGGGGAAAGCCCTCTGCCCAAGGAGCCTGGTGGGGTTGAGATGGTGGGCCAGAGGGAGACTCAGCCCCCCAGCACTGATACCCCCACCCTGTCCCAAACACTGGGGAAAGTAAAAGCAAGAAGGATGAGGTAATGGGACAAAGATTAGTAAAAACAGGATGAGGCCTCTTTGGTGGCACCACTGGCACCTTAGGGTCCTACTGATTCCATTGTTCTAAAAAAATATTTTCTTGCTGAACTAGTTGACCAGTAACTGTTACTTACTGTAAGTGCCATAGATTTGCTTCTGTATGTACTGGTTGTATTGTTTTTAGCCTGTATAAGTCACCTTATAAAAACTCTGTCCCCAAGCTGGTCATCACTGCTCTTCTGACCTTAGAAGGCAGTCAGGCTGGCCAGTCTTAATAAAGGCTCCTGATTGGCTTCTTCAATTTGTCTTGTGATCTCATCTCACATACAATAACAAGGTTCCTTCTGTCCAGCTTGACCCAGCTCTCCACCCGAGGCCAGCCCACAGCCTGCGTCCGCCAGACCACCCTGTGTCCAGCATGACTTCTTGGCCCAGAGAGAGTGCAGGGGCTCGTATGGGCTCCTGGCCTCAGCCCTCTGAAGACCCTGTCTGCTCTAAAGCCCTTGGGGCCTAGGGGGTAGCGGGGAGGACAGGGCCCAGGGCCCACCATGAAGACCCCTGTCCCTGGTGCTGTGTTCCTCTGCCCCTCAGAGCTCTCTGCCTCACCCTGCACTAACTCCTGGTTGCTGAGGTGGGGTTGGGGGAGGGAAGAGCTCACAAAAGCCCTTCTTCCTTCCCCCACTGTAGCTTCCTGTCTCACTGACTCTGACCAGGACAGGACTTTGGGGAGATGGGAGGCAGCCTAGATAGTGTGACCTCTCCTAAATTAAGGGCCATGCAGACCTAGCACCAGGCACCAGGGTCCTGTGTCCAGTTCTCCCTGGACATGGTGAAAGAACCCAGGCCCTTATGCCCTCTATCAGCTCTCCCCAGCAGTTCGCGCCCAACACCCCCTCCTTTTGTTCCTTTCTGTACCCTTAAAACTGCTCTTCCCTCGGCGGGCGAGGCTTTTCTGCTATCCTGCCTTGTCAGGAGTGGAAAGCCTTGGTTAACCAATAAATTTTTTTTTTTTTTCCTCTTGCTTTTGCATCAGACTTGGTTAATGGGTGATTTGGGGAAGGGACCCTACGATTTAGGCTCAACAATGGCCACTGGTTGTCTCTTGGGCACGTGAAATTCTCTGCCCCAAGCAGAATGCATGTGTCTGCTCATTATCGCCCCCATCACAGCATTCCCCTTCCCACTGACAGGGACCTCAGCCTCGAGTTTGTAGCTGTTCTCTGCCCTGCCCTGGAGTTCCTGAGCTCTGTCTGCATTTGCTGTTGCCTGACCCAACCCGTTGCGAAGCCCTCTGCACTGTAGGTGCAAGGAGCAGAGCCCATTGCCTGCGGGCTCACACCCAGGGCATGCTGCCTTCCTGCCCACAGGGCCCAGAGGCTGGGAGTCTGGGGAAGCTGTACTGTGGTGGAAGTCTGGGGGTCAGGGACAAGCCACTGGGCTGCAGGGTGGTGTTGGGTTCCCCCTTTGGGGGCAGGTCCCCTAAGACCTGTGGAACTGGCGAGACCGGCTGAAGAAATATAAAGTTAGGAACAACGATAAAGAGAGAGACACGAGACACAGAACAGAATGTTCAAAGTTGGGAGCTCTGGGGACCACTGCCTGATCATGGGCTCCTGCGAGTGGCTGGGAGTCTTTGTTCCACACAACTATTATTGAAATCTATCTGTCCAGGGGGTAAGCTGAGGGCGGGAACAAAGACGCCAGTAGTTTCTTTGAGTGAGCTATCAGCTCCTGTTGTTATTGTTATGAACTTTAAGGATTTGAGCAGTTTTGGAGCATCTAAAACTTGAGCCTTGGGTGGGGGCAGCCTCCTGTCTGGAGTCACACACAGATTCCTAGGGAGGTGTTAAGCTCCCCTAGTTCACTGTGGGGCAAAACACCACTGGTGTTAATCTCCTCTGAGGAATCGGTGGGAGACAGGCTTTTTCCTCTCATCACCCCCACTGAAGGTTTTCCTCTGCGATAAGGGGTGCAAGCCCTTTTGCCCGTATCTCAGGGCCGGAGCTGTTCCCTTGGTCTCTGCCCCAGCCAAATGCAAATCTCCGCAATGGGTATCTGCTTTGTCTGTTTAATGGGGGAGAAGGTGTATCTAGAAGGTCTTTTCATAACCTCTTTTATGATCATTTTACTTCCTTAGAGTGTTCACAGACTCAGCAGGGTTTTGGTGTAAGCTGTATCCCCAATAAGGCTGAGACTTGTTCAGATAAGAAATTTAGCAATGGCTAGCTTAAAGGTAAACTAGCTAACTTTTCTTTCTTTCTTTTTTTTTTTTTTTTGAGACAGAGCCTCAAGCTGTTACCCTGGCTAGAGTGCTGTGACATCACAGCTCACAGCAACCTCCAATTCCTGGGCTTGAGCGAGTCTCCTGCCTCCGCCTCCCAAGTAGCTGGGACTATAGGCGCCCGCCACAGCGCCCGGCCATTTTTTGGTTGCAGCCGTCATTGTTGTTTGGCGGGCCCAGACTGGATTCGAACCCGCCAGCTTAGGTATATGTGGCTGGCGCCTTAGCCCGTTGAGCCACGGGCGCTGAGCCACTAACTTTTCTTTGTTCTGACTCCCTCAGCTTACTTTTTAATTTTCCCTTTTTCTAGGGGTGCCCTCCCCTGCCAAGAATGGGGTCTTTGGTCCCCATTCTTCCTGCAGGTGGGGACAGAAACAGCTTGGTCACAGTGTCCTGCAGGCTTCCCACTGCCAGGCTGGGCTCCTCAGACACGTGTGTAGGGTGGATGCACTGGGGTGTGGGGAAGGGGCTGTCTTTGTTGTGTCTTCTGAGCTTTTGTTTAAACAATAGCCTGTGCAGGTGTCCTTTCCTCTGCTCAGGGGACCTCTGCATTCAGGGGTGGGGTGGGGTGTGATGTGGGTGTGGGGGGCGTGTCAGTGAGTGTTTGGTTGTGCACGTGTGTGAGTGTGTGCTCTGCACACGTGGGGTATATACATGTGAAAGGGGGGCACTCGACCGGCAGAAACCTCACAGACCACCAAGGCGTGTATGAAAGGTCTTTATTTGGGGAGGGATGCTGCAGGGCTGCATTACGGAGGAGGGAAGAGAGAGAAAGAGAAAGAGAGAGGAAGAGAGAGAGGGGGCCAGAGGGAGGGGAGAGAGGAGAGAGAGCCAAAAGAAAAGCGCGCCTTATATAGGTTCAGTTAGGGGAGGCGACGGGATGAACAGCCAATAAGGAGTTACTGCTCTGGCGAGAAGAGCCGTAGGGGGCGGGCCATAAGTTTGAAATTTTCAGTGGGTAATTGGGATAGGGAGATGAAGTTTTGCAATTACCTAACAGGTGTCTTGCCGAGTGGCATTCATTATTCTTGCTGCATGTTTTTGTGTGCCGTGTGATGACAACGCTGATATTTAGCAATGAAGTATGTAGCATTTCCCGGGATGAGTTCTTGAACTTGATTGTCAACCTTTTGTATGTGTGCTTATGCCCAGTTATAGTGTGTGTGTACACAAGCTCTCGTGAATGTGTGTGTACTGCGTGTGTCTACGCACATGTGCACGTGCCATGTATAAGCGTGCGCTGTGTGCACACACATGGGTGGTGTGGGCACAGATGTCTTTCCTGAGCTTGCCTCCCACCCATGCAGCATCCATGGAGATGCTGTTCTCACCTGCCTCAGTCTTTGGAGGTTGCGCCCTCCTTTTCTGTCTTCTCTCTGCCTGCTCCTTCCTCACCCAGGGCCAGGTTGAGGCGGCTTGGCCTCCTCTTCATGTGCTGTGCGGTCAGCTCTCATCCTACACTTGGGACCAAGGACATCTGAAAGCCTGACACTCTGCTGATCGCCCAGAGCAAGGCCAGCACTAATATCAGCTCCGAAGGCTCTATGGCCGCCTGCCCCCACCCTCCTCCTCCAGGCTGGCCTGTTCCTCTCCACCTGGGCACCAGGAGCAGGAAAGAGGAGAGGCACAAACCCTTGTCTTTTGATATTCAGATGATTCTAGATCTCAATCAAGTGCTTGTCTATTTCAAAACTAGACAATCTGGAGCCTGGAAGTGCTTTCCCAAGCTCTGTGTTTGCCTGGGCAGAGAGGGTGGACTCGTTAGGGGCTCTCTGGAAGGACAGGTCATGGGTGACAGGAGTGATCACAAATAAACGCATCAATTAATACAGCCAAGGAGTCCATTGTATTTATGTATGTGTGTGCTAGGTTCTGACATTTCAAGATGTTAAGGTTTACCAACAACTACTTTCTTTCTTTTTTTTTTTTTTGAGACAGAGCCTCAAGCTGTCACCCTGGATAGAGTGCTATGGCATCACAGCTCACAGCAACCTCCTATTCCTGGGCTCAAGCTCTCCTGCTTGGTTGCAGCCGTCATTGTTGTTTGGTGGGCCCGGGCTGGATTTGAACCCGCCAGCTCAGGTGTATGTGGCTGGCGCCTTAGCCCGCTGAGCCACAGGTGCCGAGCCGCCAACAACTACTTTCAAGAGAACAAAAGTTAAAAATCGTTTTCATGCTACTTGTCAATACTGACTGACTGATCTCAACATTTCGAAGTTGAAATATTGGCACATAAGAGCAACACTATGTTAAAAGAACTTTCCGCTTGTCATGGTTGTCCCAATGTGGATGGCCTGCCTTCCTGGATAGAGGACTGTGGTAGCTGAAGGAGCTTGAGGAGGGCGGAGAGATGCCTCTCCATGGGGGGCTCGTAAGGAGCTGGCCAGCAGTGTGAGCACCCCCCAACCCCCACGACCCTGCCACAGTGCTGCCTGGCTGACGTGTCTTGGGCTGGGTGAGGGAAGATGTGTGTTGATTAATGTTCCAGGTCAGACCACTCTCCGATTCTTTCCACCTGTTAGGAGCCCAAATGAATGAGTGTTTCCTTCCTCTCCAGTTCCAGAAGTACTTTGGAGCCTCACTCTACTCACTCTGTGGGTGGCTCCCCAATGAGCCGCCCAGAGACTTTGTGGGTGTTGGGAAGGTTTGAAAACAAATCTGGCATGTTTACTTTTACCCTTCAAGTTTTATGTCTGTTGGGAAGTCACAACAGACACTCTTAGTATGTGTAACTTTTGGGAATGGGAACCAGTATGTATCCAAGAAGGGTTTATTTCTTGTGGACCTGTGGTTCAGAAGGTGGGTCCCAGATCACCTGCCTCACAGGTGTATGTGCCAAGTCTGAGTCACCTATGTGAGGGACAAGCAGAGGACAAGCTGGCAAAGCTGCAGGAAGATGAGACCAGAGAGAGGTGCCCTGGAACCCAAAGGCAGAGCCATTCCAGCTGCCAGAGCAGCAACAGCGTCCAGTCCTGCCCCAGGAAAGGTGAGGGCTGACGGTGGCTATTAAATTTAGCAATGTGAAGTCAGCTGGGACCATTTCCTAGAGACATAACAACTCTAAACAATCCACTTTCTTTCGGAAATTTATTATAGCATTTGTTATATTATTATTATTTGCAATTTTCTTCTCTATTACTTGTGAGAACAATTTTAAAAGTGCAGCCCTCAGAAATGGCTGGGAATTGGCATAAATTAGCATTTCCATAAGATCACCTTGCCGTGGAGGGCCGTTTGGTTCAGGCTGCCCCTCTTTGCATGTGTGATTTAAGGCACAGTGAGATCTCCAGGGCATGTGGTGGGAGCCAGACACACTGGGTCCAGTGTCCACTTGCCATTTGCTGATGGATTGAGCTTGGCAGCTGGCTTAATTGCTCTGAGCCTCAGTCACATCTATCAAGTAGGGGTGGCCAGCTTCACCTCATGGATCTATGGGAGCTGTTGTGAACCACAGCTGGAAGCATCTAGCACCATGGTGGGGTGGGGGAGTTTCGTAGGTGGCAGCTTACCATGGATGGGAGACATCTGTGCTCTGGGTGCTGGAATTCGGAAGACAGGCCACTTCCATGGCTTCTCTTCCAAATACATGATTGTTCTGGGTGATCTTTGAGAAAGGATGACAGGGTGGATGTTTTAAATGTGTAGGACCCAGGAGAAACAGCAGGCAGTGCCTTCAAAAGTAGCTGTCACTTGAGGTTTATTCCTCTGTCCCCTCCCTTCTGTGGCTGAGCTCACCTACTGAGCTTTCTTATTTCTGTGATTGAATTTTTTGTCTCAAATTTTCACCCGGTTCTTTATATTTTCCAAATTTGCCGGGGTTCTTATTTCTTTGCTGAAGTTCATTTTCATTTGTTTCAGTAAGCTCATCATGACTTGCATTTTCATCATGGCTGCTTTAGAATCTCCTCCGGATATGGTGGCATTGATTGATGGGCTTTTGTCATTGATTTTGAGATTTCCTAGTTTAGGGGGGATAGTGAAGGACCTTTGATTGAAATGTGAACATTTTTGTATTATAGAATGAGACCTGGATATTATACAAACCATCTGTTTTATTGGTTTTTGCTGGGCACTGCCTTGACACTGCCAGGTGGGGACAGAAGTCCAAGATTCTCATGTTCCCCTTCATTGATGCCTAAGGTGGGGACTTGTCCTTAATGCTGAGAGGACTGGGAGTTCTGCCGCCCTATGTATGCTAATGCCATTGCTGTATTCTGAGATAATCGATATCACTCTCATTACTTTGGGATTAATGAAGGAAAGAAGAATCTCTGGATGTTTGTTTGGAAAGACTGGGAGAGCTGGAGACAACTCTTTGTGGGTGTGGACAGAGGGCAGGATGCAGGTAATAGCTGTTCCGAAAGTTCAGTATTGCCATCTTTTGATTCTCCTTTATATCAGTTGCCTGTGCAAAACTATAGGTGAAAATTGAGCATTGTTACTGAAATGGCAAGACCCAGGCCTGAATTTGAGTCTGAAATTTGCTTCTTTGTTTCCATATGGCTTTAGACTCATCACTTCATCTCTCTGAAAGTCAATCTGTTTCTTTCCCATGATGACCATGGGGATGAGAGGATGACAGACCCTGCCCTGTGTCCTTTGTGAAATAAATGAAAACCGCCCAAATGAGGAACGAGGCTGTTTATGCAGAGCTTGCTCTAACAAGGGAGCTGCCACCATCCGTGTGTCTGGCTGAGACTCAGAGGCAGGTGGAGCAGGTTGAAGCTTTGTATGGGAAGGGATGGCTCAGGTGACCCCATGGGGCTGTTGGCCTGGGGAGGCTGAGGTGACTCACTAGAAGGGGCTTCCCATGTGACTGGTTAGGGAGCATGTGTGCCTTTCTCTGGTTTGTCCTAAGTTGGAAGCAGGGATACAAATTGAGGAAGCTGCCAGTTTTTATTATTATTATTATTATTATTATTATTATTATTATTATTATTTTATTGTTGGGGATTCATTGAGGGTATAAGAAACCAGGTTACACTGATTGCCTTTGTTAGGTAAAGTCCCTCTTACAATCGTGTTTTGCCTTTTTTTTTACTTACAAATTCAAAGAACTACTTAGGTTCACTGTGTATATTGTCCACATATGTAATATTTATAGTCATAATTGTAGATATTAAAGGTAAGTGAAAAATATTAGGCAGGAAATAATCTCCAAAAATCCTATTTTCCTGATGTAACTACTATTAATATTTTCATGTCTTCCTCTCATGTAGCTCCTTAGAAAGAAACTTATATATGTTTATTAAAATTAGGCTTTTTTAATGAGTTTTTTGTGGCAGTGGCTAACCTTCTACTTCCATCCATTATGACCCTTCCTGTAACTAAAGATAATAACCTTATGTCGAGCCACATACAATATTTCGATGTTTATGCAATCACTAGAGGACATGTGCAAGGGCTTTCTCACTGTTTGGTTATAATTGTGGTACTGTTACTTCTATAAATGCATAGCTTGTTTAGAACCATATCACAATTTATTCCACCATTTACTTAGCAACAGAAAATCATATCTTGTTTTTGATCTCTCTATATATGCTAAACATATTCTGTAATACTCTCATATTGTATTCTTTTATTTTGGAGAGACAGATTTTCATGGAAAAAATCCCTAGATTTTAAAAATAGGTGTGTTTTTAATTTTAATAGATATTGCCATAATGCTTTTACAAATGTCTCTTTCAATTGCTTTTGTCCAACAGGGTACAAAAGAACCCATTTTCCTAACCACTCTCAATAGTAAATGCTATCACTCTTAATTTATGTAGATCAGATAGATTTAACAGATATTACATTATTGCTTTAATTTTCATTTCCATGTCTACCAGTGAGATTGACGATTTTGTAAACATTTGTATAACAGAGCTGGGCAGTTACTCACACTGTAATTCTAGCACTCTGGGAGGCCGAAGTGGAAGGATCATTTAAGCTCATGAGTTAAAGACCAGGCTGAGCAAGAGTGAGACCCTGTCTCTACTTAAAAAATGGGGGTTTTGATGGGTGCCTGAAGTCACAGCTACTCTGGAGGCTGAGGAAAAAAGATCACTTGAGCCCAGGAGTTTGAGATTGCTGTGAGCTATGATGCCATGATACTCTACCCAGGGGCAACAAAGTGAGACTCTATCTTAATAAAAAACTAAAATTTAAAAAAAAAAAAAACATTTACAGAACATTGGAATTTTCTTTTTTGTTGTTGAATCGGATAGTCATGTCTTCTCTTCAATTTATTATTTTATTGTCGATTTAGCACTAATTGTTATACTAGTGTAGATGTTAATTTTATCTTGTTTCAATTATTTTTACCAATTTTTTTTTATTTCAATAGATTTAGGGACAATAAGTGTTTTTTTTTTACTTGGGTGAATTGTACAATGTTGGAGTCAGGCTTTTACAGCACCCATTACCAGAAAAGTGCACACTCTACTCGGCTGGTGATTCTTTAATTACTCACTCCACATCCACCCTCTCAACTTCTTAGTTTCCAATGTTGATTATGCCACTATGTAATCATTTGTACCCATTATTTAGTTCCCACTTCTTTTTTAAAAAATTTCAATTAAGAACCTTTATTGATCACATTCCTTTATTGACTCTAAAATTCCTTTTTTTAATTGTTAATGTTTGGGATTCATTGAGGGTACAAAGAATTACATTGCACTGATTGTGGTTCTTGGATAAAGTCTTTTGTAATTGTGTCCTTCCCCCATGAGGTGTGCCATACACCATGACCCCCCATTCTTCTCCTTCCTTCCTTCTCCCCAATCCTTCATACCCCTACTCCATCCCTGGTATTAGATCATCTAGCCATCATATTAGAAAAATGTACTTTGGATTCATGCTTCTCCATTCTTATGATGCTTTACTAAGAAGAATATGTTCCACTTCCATCCAGGTTAATAAGAAAGTTGTAAAGCCTCCATCTTTTTAATGGCTGAATAGTATTCTATGGTATACATATACCACAGCTTGTTAATTCATTCCTGGGTGGGTGGACATTTAGGTTATTTCCACATGTTTGCAATTGTAAATTGAGCTGTGATAAATAGTCTTGTGCAAATGTCCTTATGATAGAAGGATTTTTTTCTTCTGGGTAGATACCTAGTAATGGGATTGTGGGATCAAATGGGAGGTCTAGTTTGAGTTCTTTGAGGATTCTCCATACTTCCTTACCAAAAAGTTGTATTAGTTTGTAGTCCCATCAGCAGTGTAAAAGTATTCCCTTCTCCCTACATCCACGCCAGCATCTCTAGCTTTGAGACCTTGTGATGTGGACCATTCTCACTGGTGTTAGATGATATCTCAGGGTAATTTTGATTTCCATTTCTTTGAGTCATCTATTGTTTATTTCATCAATGTTTATAGTCCTCCTCATAGATATCTTTCAACTCTTCGTATATTCACAGGTATTTTATTTTCCTTGCCGATACTATCAATGATACTGCGTTCTTGATTTGATTTTCAGTTTGACTCTCATTAGTGTACAGAAAGGCTATTTGATTTTGTAACCTCAGATTTTACTGATTTTTTATCTGTTCTAGGAGCCTTTTGAAGTTTTCTTTAGGATTTTTTTTATTTTCTTTGGAAAATAAAGACAGCTGGATGTCCCCTTTTTCAGTTTTGATGCCCTTTATTTCTTTCTTTTGCTTGCTTTCTCTGGCTAAGACTTCCAGTGTTATGTATAATATAAGTGGTGACAGTGGGCGCCCTTGTCTTATTCCAGTTCTTAGGAGGTATGCTTTCAAGTCCCCCCCCCCGCCTCAGAAAAATGTTAGCTGTGGATTTGACAAATCTGGCCTTTATTATTCTGGGGTATCCTCCGCCTATGCCTAGTTTGTTATGGGTTTTTTTCATGAAGTGGTGCATGGTTTTTTATCAGGTGCTTTTTCTGCATTGATTGATATGATAACATAAATTTTTGTTTATGTGATAAATCACCTTTATTGATTTACATATGTTATATCCCTGGAGGAAACCCGCTTGATCAGGATGAGTTATCTTTTTGATGGGGTGTTGTATTCAGTTTGCTTTTATTTTGTTGAATATTTTTCATCTATGTTCGTGAGGGATATTTCTCAGTAGTTTTCATTTTTCACCGTGTCATTTCTTGGTTTTGATATCAGGGTGATACTGGCTTTGTAAAATGAGTTAGGGAGTGTGCCTTCCTTCCTCATGTTAGAGAACAGTTTCAGTAGGATAGTTACCAGTTCCTTGTGGGTCTGAATTCTTTCAGCTGTGAATCCTTCTGCTCCTGAGCTTTTTTCATAGGGTGATTTTTATTATTTTTATTATCCAAACACACGAGTTGTTATTGGTCTGTTAAGGAATTCTGACTCTTCCTGAATCAAGCTTGGAAGATTGTGTGTTTCCAAAATTTATTTATTACCTCCTGATTTTCTAGTTTATATGCATAGATATTTTCATAATGGTCATGAATGAATTTTTGTTTTTCTGTGGTGTCAGTTCTAATCTCCCCTTTTCATTTCAGATTGTGCTTATTTGAATCTTTTCTATTCCTATTTAATCTAGTTAGTGGTATATTGATTTTATCTTTTCATAGAATCAACTTTTCTTTCCATTAATTATTTGTATTGATGTTTGGTTTCAGTTTTACTTAATTCTGGCCTAATCTTTTTCTTTCTTTTCTTCTGCTAGCTTTGGGTTTTGTTCCTCTTTTCTAGTTCCTTGAGGTATATCATTAACTTGTTAATTGTGCTCTTTCTATCTTTTTAATGTAGGCACTTAGTGTTTGAAATTTCCTTCCTAACACTGCTTTTTCTGTGCCTGATGTTTTGGTAGCTTGTGTAGCTGTTCAACTCGAAAACTTTATTTCGATATTGATTTCATTGATAGGAAAATCCTTTAACAGCATGTTGCTTAGTTTTCCTGTTTTTGTTTTTGTTTTTGTTTTTTTTTGGTGTGTGTGTGTGGTTTTGAGATTTCCTCTTGGATTTGATTTCAGGTTTTATTCCAATGTGGTCAGAGATGGCACATACTATAATTTCGATGTCTTTATATTTGCTGACACTTGTTTTGTGGCTGAACAATGATCTATCTTTGAATATGTTCCATGTGCTTCTGAGAAGAAAGTATAGTCTTCAGTTTATAGACAGAATGTTCTGTAAATGTCTGTTAGCTCCATTTGTTCTACAATCCTGTTTTAGTCCATGATTCCTTATTGATTTTCTGTCCCAATGATCCGTCTAGTCCTGCCAGTGGAATGTTGATGTCGCTAGATATTATAATGTTGCTGTTTATTTCTTTCCTTTATGTCTAACAGTATTTGTTCTATGAATTTGGGAGCTCCTGTGTTAAGTGCATATATGTGAGGACTGCCAGGAAGTATCCAGCCATGTACTATGAAAAAGAGAGACATACATGGCTGGATACTTTCGAGACAGCACTCATATATATATTTAGGATTATTATATTTTCTTGTTGAATCAGTCACTTTATTATTATAATGACTGGTTTTTTTTCTTTCACCATTGTTGGTTTGAAATCTATTTTATCTGATGTAAGAATAGATACTCCTCACTTCTGGTTTCCCTTTTCATGGAATATTTTTTCACCCCTTTACATGAGTCTTGAGAATTTTGGTGAGTTAAATGGATTTCTTGAAGATAGTATATATTTGGTTTGTATTTATTTATCCATTCTGTTACTCTGTACCTTTAAAGTGGAGTGTTTAGACTTTTTACATTTGATGCTAATATTGTTATGTAAGATACTGTACTGCTCATCACGTTGTTTGCTATCTAATTGTCTCCCCTTATTGTGTTAATGTTTATAAGAGCTGTGAGTTTTAACTTTTGGTTAACTTTTACATATTTTTAACACTAGTCGGTATCAATTATTTTGTTCAATGTATAGAGAACTTTTAAGTATTTCTTATGGGGCACATCTGGTGATGACAATTACCAAAAGTTCATTTCATACACTCTTGTGTTGTACATTCCATAGTTTCTGACAAAAGCACAATACCAAGTATTCACCATGACATTAACCATTTAGAACACTCTCACTGCCCTAAAAATCCCCTATGCTTCACCTATTTATCTCCCCTTAACCTTGTTACCCCTGTACCATCCCAATACATGGCAACTGTTGGTTTTTATACTATCTCCTTATTTTACCTTTTCCAGGTAGTTTAAATCATATAGTGTAAAGCCTTTCAAGCTGACTTTTTTACACTTATATTCATTTATCCACTCAAACCATTTACTGACTTATCAATACATATTTAAGTTTCCTCTATGCCTTTTTGTGACTTGATAGCTTATCACTTTTTATTACTGAATTTTATATATGTACATTTATCTCAGTCTGTTTATACATTCATATATTGAAAGACATGTTGAATACTTCCATTTTTTGCCCTTTATGAATAAGGTTGCTTTAAATATTTATGTTCAGGCTTTTGGAACAAAATGCAGTATAACCCTGGACAAAGAAATGTGAGTACATGAACACCACACCTGTTCTCTGTGCTTCCACTTATATTGCCTAAATTGTATATTTCATTTAGTAGCCAGAATGATATTTCAAAACAGTGAATCAAATTATGTTGTCCCCATGATCAAAACCTTTTCATCATACTTGTAGTATAATACTAAGAAGCTCCTAAAATCTTCAAGACTGTTTAATCTGAATCTCAAACTTCTTCTACCTTTTATCCATACCTGTGGTAGAAACAATATCTGTAGCTCGTGTTACCAAGTGAAAGTTCATATTCAATATCT